>JAQZBX010045158.1:0-21137 GCA_029593785.1 Cabassous unicinctus
CTTGTATGTGATGGATCTCTATTCTCTTGCTGCTTTCAGTATTCTTTCTTTGTCTTGAGCATTGGACAATTTGACAAGTATATGTCTTGTGGTGGCCCTGTTAGGATTTATACTGTTTGGGATGTGCTGTGCTTCCTGGACATGTACATACATGTCCTTCAAAAAAACTGAGAAATTTTCAGACATAACTTCCTCCAGCACTCCTTCTGCCCCTTTCTCCTTTCTTCTCCCTCTGGGATGTTATAATGTATGTGCTTGTGTGATTCATATCATCCTTTAATTGCTGGAATTTCTTTCGAATTTTTTCTACCTTTTTTATCTATCTGTTCTACTATCTGTGTGATTTCAGATATATTACCTTTTATGTCACTAATTCTTTCCTCTGCCTGTTAAAATCTGTTGTTATGTGCTTTCAGAATATTTTTAATTTCATCACCATCATATCTGCTATCTTTTTACATATGTTTATGATTTCTTCTGTATATTCTCCCTGTGTCTTCTTAATATCTTTTATTTCTTCCTTCACTTCATTAAGTTGATTCATGATATTTGTTTGGACACCCTATATTACTTATTTCACATTCTGCATCTCTTCCTGTTTTTCAGTTTGTTCATTAGACTTGTTTCTTAGTATGGCTTGTAATTTTTTTCGGGTGTCTATTCATCTGTTTATCTTGATACACTTATTTGAATGGTTAGCTTCTCTTTCCACTCTAGGGTTTTATTTTGCATTGTTTTGTGTCAAGGTACCTCTTTAGCACTTGGTTTCACTTATTCTATATCCTTCTAGTTCTTCATGTTCCCCCCAAAAAATATTAAGACCATAGAAAAAGAAGGAAAGTAGAAAAGAAAAAGAATAATAATAAAAAAAAAACACTACAAGGTGGAAAATGAACCTTATAAGAACCTAGAAAGAATATATACATATATATATCTAATGAGAAAGAAAAACCATTAAAATAAAAAGGATTAAGAATAAAAAATGTGAAGTAAAAAAGAAAGAGAGAAATAGGAAAAATAAATAGAATAAAAGATAAGAAATTAGAAAATGAGGACCTAACAAGAGAGGGTAGAATGAAATAAATGCAGCAGAATAAGGAAAAATGAAACAAAGAAAAGAAATATATTAAAGAGAAAACAAGGAGAGAAAAAAACAAACAGAATCTATTTTTAAAAAACTGAAAAAACAAACTTACCTCTCAGACCACTTGCAACTGTGTTAGGCTGTCAGTGTTCACCAATCAATCTCTTTGTATGCCTGCCCTCTCCGTGTATAGTACCTGGGTGTAGAGAAAAGAATAAGGAATACAAAAAAACTTTAAAAATAAAAATATCATAAATCAAATAACCTACAAAAACACTTCTGTCTAAATTCCCTGTCCTGAGGCTGCTTGTCCTTCAACTCCTGCTCCCCATGGCTCCTGAGGTGTCTCTCCTAATCTCCTTTATAACTAAGGCCAGTTAGGCTTTTTTAAGGAAGTACCAGGTATTGAACCTGAGAACTTGTATATGTGAAGCAAGGTTTTAACCATTGAGCTACACCAGCACCACTAGTCAAGTTTGGCTTCTGAAGAGTTCTGAAGTTTTTCCTCTACTTTTGCTTGCCTTTTTTTTAACCTCAGTCTTCTAATGTTTTGGGATTTGCCTCTCTAGACTTCACATTCTCCCATGCTATTAGGTACCTGTCAGCCTGCCACTTCCTGACCCATTTCCTCTGACTCCCAGGGTGGATAGATGTGGCAACTTGCCTGATCAGTTCCCCCTTCCCTCTCTTTGGAGCTGTTTCAGAACAGGCTGGTGCCCTTTTTCCTGATCCAGCTGATTTATCACCCCTCCCCTTATACCTCTCTCCTCTGAGTTGGCTATGTGCTGGAACCCCATACTTGTTTGCCCTATGGCAGCCCCACCTCAAAAACCTGCTGTGCACCAAGAGGCTCCCATTGTCACCTTGGGAACAGGGGACTTACCTCACTCTAGAAACCTTCTGAGGGCTAATTTTCCAACCAGATCACTTACCTGGCTTCCCTAGCCTCTGAGCCAGCTTTATGTCCTATATTCTATGGGTTCCCTTTCCCCCCAGCCAATTGTGTCTTCCCTCTCTAGCTACCCTCTCTTACTGTCACTGTGATACCATGGTCTTCCTTCTGCAAGGTAAACCTGCTTACCTTCCCACATTTCTGGAAGAGGATTGCAGCCTGCCATCCCTATTCTGCCATCTTGGATCTCAAGATCTGTTATCTATTATGCATATTGACAATTTATTTTGTATGGTCCCCAAGTATCTTATATTTTTTTCACTTTATTTTCCAAGAAGTTTTAGGTTACAGAAAAGTCACATAGAAATATATGGGATTCCCATATGTTCACCACCTCTTACTCTCACATTTTCTCCTATCATTAACAGCTTACATGAATATGGTATATTTGTTATGCTTGATGAAACATATTAAAATATTGCTACTAACCATGGTCAATTGTTGCTCCAACACAAATCCTGAAAGGCATGAGTTGGTGAGACCACAAGACCAAAGAACATACCTGGCATTTAGATTGGCATAAACTTTATTGAGACTTATGAATAGGAGAGACTCGTATTATATCGATATTCATTAAAGAAATGGGTCTGTAATTTCCTTTTTTTATAATGTATTTATTTGGCTTTGGTATTAAGGTGATGTTAGTTTCATAGAATGAGTTTGATAACATTTCTTCCTGTTCAATATGTTAAGAGAGTTTAAACAAGACTGGTATTAGATCTTCATTAAATGAATAGTAGAAGTCTCCTGTGAAGCCATGTGTTTCTGGATCATGGAAGTAATGTTTCTATAACTTGTTGAGCTGCCTTTTTCTGTTCTTCTAATTTGTGAATTAGAAAAAACATTTTTTATTTAGAAAACACAGAAAATGACTAGTGTTGATAAGGATGTGGGAAAAAAGGAAGACTCATACATTTTTGTGGAATGTAAAATGGTGCTGCCATTGTGAAAATCAGTTTGGCACTATCTCAAATATATAAGCATAGAATTTTCATATGACCAGAAAATCTCACTTCTAATTATATACCACAAAAACCTGGTTCTAGAGAGGTATTTCCACACAATTGTTCATAACAGAATTATTCACGATAGTCAAAAGCTGGTCACTCTACTCTCCATCAACCTATGAATAAACAAAATGTGTTATATACATCCAAAGGAATATCATTCAGCTGTGAGAAGGAATGAAGATCTTTTAAATGCTACCATATAGATGAACCTTGAAGATATGCTGAGTGAAATAAACCAGACACAAAAGAACAAATAATGTATGATCTCATATATATGAAATGACTAGACTATCCAAGTTCATAGGGACAGAAAATATATTACAAATTTCCACAGCCAAGGTAGGAGAAGAATGGATGAACAATTGATGCTCAATGGGTATAGGGTTTCTGTTTGGTGTGATGGAATGTTTGGCAATGGATGATGATAATGGTAGCACAACATAATAAATGGAATTAATGCTACAGAATTATATGTTTGAGAATGGTTAACATGGGAAGTTTTATCTTGTATGTATATTAAAACAATTTTTAAAGCCCACATGCTTTGGCATTTCATTCAGAGTTAGGGAAACACTAGTTTAGGGTGTTGATAGTTGGGTGTTATACTGGGAAAATGCACCCAAAGCATAATTTTATCAGATATAATGTATTCTTGTTGCCATATGTATATTTTTTCGATACATAGAGAACCATACAATAGCTAACAAAACATTAAACTTCCATGATGTCCAGTACTGCTACCTTTCCAAAAACATTGAGAAATATCTCTGGAATACATAAGCCATGCCTAATAAAAAGAAACATATCAATATTCCAAGTGCCACGTCTTCCAGCCAGGTCACTTCCCTGGCTTCCCTTAGGTACCTGAGCTGATGAGTGACCTATCACAAAGGGGTTCCTTTTCTCCATGGCCAACTGGGTTTCCCCTTTCTAGCTACGATCTCCAGTTGCCACTGGTTCTGCAGTTTCCCTTCTACATGGGAAATCTGCTTAAATTCCTTCCCACAGTTTCTAGAGGGAGATTGTAGCCTGCTGTTACCTATTCCACCATCTTTATATCAATTATAAAATTGATGTAAAGACAATTGTCACCAGAGTTTCTGAGGGGAAGGAATGGGAAGAATAGTTGTAACATGGGGAATTTTTGAGACTTTGGAATCATTCTGCATGATATTAAAATGATGGCTAAAAGCCATTATACATTTTGTCAAAGTGTATAAAATTGTGTCGTGCAAAGTGTAAAACACAATGTAAACTACAGACCATACTTGAGTAGCAATACTTAAATATGTGTTCATCAATAGTAACAAATGTACCATACTAATGAAAGATATTGTTTGTGGGGAAAAATGTTGCGGGTTGGGTAAATGGGAATCCCCTATTTTCAATGTAAGATTAATGTAATATAAAGCTCCTATAAAAATAAAGAAAAAGAAAAAATTAGTTATGGCTTATAGCAAACACAGTGTTGAGAGGGAAATTTAAAGCCTTAAGTGCCTATGTTTAAAAAAGAAGAAAGAGCTAAGAACAAAGACCTTACTGAATACCTGGAGAAACTAGAAAATGAAGAGCAAATCAATCCTAAAATATGCAGAAAGAAAGAAATGAAAAAGATTAGAGCAGAAATAAATGAAATTGAGAACAATAAAAACAATAGAGAAAATCATGCAAAACATAAGCTGGTTCTTTGAGACCATCAATAAAATCAGTAAAACTTTAGCTAGACTAACAAAGAAAATATACAAATAAATTAAGTCAGGAATGAAATGGAGACATTTTGTCTGATCTCACAGAAATAAAAAGCTGATATTATGATAAACTGTACACCACGAAGTTAGAAAACCTGGAAGAAATGGACAAATTGCTAAAAATGCACATAGAGCTACACTGACTCTATAAGATATACAGGAACTCAAATAATCAGTCTCAAGAAAAGAGATTGAATTAGTCATCAAAAATATTCCAACAACAAAAAGTCCAGGACCAGAAGAATTCAGAAGTAAATTTCACAAACATTTCTAGAAGAATTAATACCAATCCTGTTTTAACTCTTCCAAAACAGGAAAGGGATATTACCAAACACATTTTATGAAGCCAACATCTCGCTAATACAAAAGCCAGAAAAAGATACTACATGAAAAGAAAATTACAGACCAATCTCTACTTAACATAGATACAAACATTATGAAAAATACTTGCAAATTGAATCCAACTGCATATTGAAAGAATTGTACACCGTGATCAAGTGGGTATTGTTCTTGGTATGCAAGGGATGTTCAATATAAGAAAGTAAATTAACATAATACACCATATTAACAATTTGAAGGACAAAAATCCCATAATCATCTCAATTGATGCAGAAGAGACATTTGACAAAATCCTGCATACTTTCTCAATAAAAACACTTCAAGAGGTAAGTATATAAGAAAATTCCTCAAGGGTATATATGAAAATCCCACAAGCAACATAGTACTCAATGGGGAGTGGTTGAATGATTTCCCTCTAAGATCAGGACAAGGATGCTCAAAGTCACCACTGTTATTCAATATTTTGCTAGAAGGTCTAGCTAGAGCAACTAAACAAGAAAAAGAAAAGTCACCTAAATAGGAAAAGAGGAGTAAAACTCTCATTATATACAGATGACATGAGCCTCTATTTATAAAATTCTAAAATATCTACAACAAAGATAATAGAACTTATAAGTGAGTTCAGCAAAGTGGCAGGATACAAGATCCACACAAAAAATCAGTAGTGTTTCTATACACTAGTAAAGGGCAAGCTGAAGAGGAAATCAAGAAAAAAATTCCATTTATAATAGCAACAAAAAAGCCCAAATATATAGGAATTAATTTAACCCTGAATTCAAAGAATCTCTATTCAGAAAATTACAAAACCCTACTAAACAAAATCGAAGAATTCCTAAATAAATGGAAGGACATTCCGTGTTCATGGATTGGAAGACTAAACATTGTGAAGATGTCCATTCTACCCAAAATGACTTATAGATACTATGAAATAGCAATCAACAATCCAACAGATAAATTTACAAAAAGAGGAAAGTCAATTTCCAAATTTATTTGGAATAGAATGGTGTATGAAATAGCCAAAAACATCTTAAAACAGAACAGTGAAGTAGGAGGACTCATGCTTCCTGACCTTGACATCTATTATAAAGTTACAGTGGTCCAAACAGCATGTTATTGTCATAAAGATAAACACATTGATCAATGCAATTGATTTGAGAGTTGAGAATTAAACCCTCACCTCTATGGTCAACTGATTTTTGATGTCTACTGTAGCAGTTTGATATTATGAATTCCAAAAAGAGAGATTATGTTTGTAAACTGGTATGTTCCTCTGAGCATGATACCTTTTGATTATATTAGATTCAGTTAGGATGTCTGATTAAATTAGGTTAAGATTAGGGCTTTGATTCAACTACATCATTCAAGTGTGACTCAGAGTTGCATCCCTGAGTCACACTCGAATGTGTATCAAACAGACTTTCACATGGAAGTACACAGAAAAGAGATGAACACAGAAAAATAGAGCTCAATACACATGGCAGAGGCCCCAAGAAGAGAGATGAGCCTGATAGTCTACAGCTGACCTTGTGAAAAGAGCAGAGCAGCTGAGCCTAGAAAGAAATGAGCCCCAAGAAGAGACAAGCCTTATGCCAGCCTACAGCTAGGATCAGAAGAAGCTGGGACCATAGAGCCTTAAAAAAGAAGAGGAAGCCTGAACCCTCACAGATGTCACTCACCAGCTTGCATCAACACATGGCAACAGACTTTCGGTGAGAAAGTACCCGTCTGGTACCTTGAGTTAGACTTTCTAGGGCCTTGTAATTGTAAATTTCTACTCAAAATAAATATCTTTTATAAAAGCCAACAGATTTCTGGTGCTTTGCATCAGCATCCCTTTGGCTGACTAATACATCTACCAAATCCAGTTTTCTGAGACAGAATAGTCTCTTGAACAAATGGTTTGGGAGAACTAGATATCCATAATGAAAGGAATGAAAGAGGACCCCATCTCAGTCCCTATACAAGAACCAACTAAAAATGGATCAAAGACCTAAATATAAAAGTCAGGACCATAAAACTCCTAGAAGATAATATAGGGAAACATGTACATGACCTTATAGTACATGGGGTCTCTTAAACCTTAAACCCAAAGCATGAGCAACAAAATAAAAAATAGGTAAATGGGAGCTCCTTAAAATTAAATACTTCTGCACCTCAAAGGACATTGTGAAGAGGGTAAAAAAGGCAGCCTATTGAATGGGACAAATTAATTGGCAATCACATATGTGATGAATGTCTAATACCCATGATCTATAAAGAGATCCTACAAATCAACAATAAAAAGACAAATAACAAAAAATCACATGAAAAAATATTCAACATCACTGGCTAGTAAGGAAATGCAAATCAAAGCTACTATAAGATATCATCTCACAACTACTAGAATGGCCAATATCTTTTAAAAAAGAAAAACTACAAATGTTAGGGAGAATATGGAGAGATAAGAATGCTTATTCACTGTTGTTGGGAATGTAGAATGACGTAGCTACTGTGGAAGTCTGATTGTTCCTAAGGAAATTAGGTATAGTTCTGCCATGTGACCTGACAATGTCACTACTAAGTGTATTCCAAGAATAATTGAGAGCAGTGAGAAGAACAGGCATCTGCACACTAATGCTCATAGTGACATTCACAATTGCCAAAAGATGGAAACAACCCAGGTATCCATCAACTGATGAAAGAATAAACACACTGTGGTATATATACATGATGGAATATTATTCAGCTGTAAGAAGAAATAAAGCCATGAAACATGTGACAACATGGATGAACCTCAAGGATATTATGTTGTTTGAAGCAAGCCAAGCACAAAAGGACAAACATTGTATGATTTTGCCATTATGAAGTAAATATAATGAACAAAATCATGGAGTTAATATATAGAATATAAGTCACCAGAGAATAGAATGTGGTTAGAAAATGGAAACCTGAGATTTAATCCCTGCAGAATTGGTACAAATTTGTTTGTAAAGGCTTGAAAATGAATATAAATAGTGAAAGCACATCACAGAATTTGTAATTAGTATCTCTCATGTATGGATATGACAGTAGTTTTTTTTTGGGGGGGGGGTTTGAATAATGATTATTGATTGAGGATGATTGCACAATGCTGTGATTATACCAAATGCCATTGATTGTGCACATTAGATAAACTGTATGGTTTATAAACAAAAAAACAGGGTGGGTTGGGGGGAAAATACAGCAAATGTAAGATAGTCTTAATAGCATTATTTTGACGATGCTCTTTCATAATTTGTTACAAATGTTTCACAACAATGCAAGGTATTGGTGGTGGGGTTAAGTAT
Source organism: Cabassous unicinctus (assembly GCA_029593785.1). NCBI lineage: Eukaryota > Metazoa > Chordata > Mammalia > Cingulata > Chlamyphoridae > Cabassous > Cabassous unicinctus. The sequence goes on from JAQZBX010045158.1 coordinate 8,439, forward strand.
GGGGGCTCTGATGTTATGCATATTTGTTTTGTAAGTTCAAAACTTTTACTATACACTTGTTGCTTATGAATGTTCATGTATGAATGATATATTTCAATATTTTTTTAAAGAAAAAAATATATACTTGCGGACTAGATAAAAATATGAGCCATAAATATGCTGTCTACAAGAGACCTACCTCATATGTAAGGACACAATCAGGTTGAAAGTAAAAGGTTGGAAAAAATTTCCATGGAAATAGTAAACAAAAATTATCTGGAATAGCAATACTAATATTCAATAAAAAAGATTTCAAATGAAAAACTGTTACAAGAGGTGCAGAATATCATTATGCATAAGGAGCAATTCCCCAAGATGAAATAATTATAATAAATATTTATGTACCTAACCTGGGCCCCACAAGATACATGAGGCACACACTGGCAAAACTGAAGGGAGAAATAGACATCTCTAGAATAACATTTGGAGACTTCAATTCACCACACCCAACATTGGACAGACTATCTGGACAGAGAATAAATAAGGAAAGATATTGTTTGAATAAAATTATAAATGAACTAGACCTAACAGATGGGTATGGAGCATTATTGCCCCAAAGAGTAGGACATACATTCTTTCAAGCACTCATGGATCCTTCTCCAGGATAGACTATATGTTGAATCAAAGGACAGTTCTCTATAAATGTAACAAATTTGAAATAATAAAAAAAAAATTTCTCTGATCATAATAGAATGAAGCTGTAAATCAGTAATGGATTGAAAAAAAAGTAAGATGTATGAAGATTAAACAACACACTTTTAATTAAATACTGGTTCACATAAATAAAGAGTAAAAAACTAAAAAAAAAAATACTGGTTCAAAGAAGATGTTGCAAGAAAATCAGTAAATATCTTGAAATGAATTAAAATGAGAACAGAATATATCAAAACTTATGAGATACTTGGAAGGCATTGCAGAGAGGAAAATTTATACCCCTCAATGCTTACATTAAGAAATAGAAAGAGCTAAAATTGAAGACATACCTGCACACCTGAGGGAAATAGGAAAACGACAGAAAACTAATCAGAAACCAAGCCAAAGGAAGGAAGTAATAAATATCAGAGAAAATAAATGCAATGGAAAAAACAACAACAATAGAATTAACAATATCAAAAGTTGGGTTTTTGAGAAGATCAACAAATCAACAAGTAACCCTTAGCTAGACAGATAAAAGATATGCAAATAAAAAATCAGATAGGAGAGAGGGGCAACATTACCACTGACTCAGCAGGAATCATAGAGATCATAAGAGGAAACTATAAAATACTCTACACCAATAGACTAGACAATATAGACAAAACGGACAAATTCCTTGAAACATAAGAACAACGTACACTGACCCTAGAAAAAGTAGAAGACCACAACAAACCATTTATAAGTAATGTAATTGAAACAGTCACCAAAAACCTTCTGAAAATGAAAAGCCAAGGACCTGATGGCTTCACAGGTGACCTCTATCAATCATTTAAAATGATTTAATACCAATCTTGCTCAAGCTTTTCCAAAAATTTGAAGGGGAAGAAACATTACCAAATTCATTCTGGGAAACAACATCACTTTAAAACCAAATCCAAATAAAGATTTTTTTTTTTTTAAAAAGAAATTTACAGACCAATCTCTAATGAACATAGATGCAAAAATATTCAACTAAATATTTGCACCTAAATCCCAAACTACATTCAAATAATTATAGCCACAATCAGGTGAGTTTAATCCCAGGTATGCAAGGAAGTTCAATGCAAGATCATGGATGTAAAATTGTGGGCCCTGAGTAAACCACATCCTATTTGGCTGTGGGCTCCCATTCTGAAGTCTTATATTTCTTCTAGGTACTCCAAAACCATGTCCAGTTTTCCACTTCCGAGGTTCCCAGGAGGATAAGTACTGAAGGTCTCTGACTTCTGATAATTCATGGAGGAATGGAGGTGACCTAAAATGGATGGAATTGCAGTGTCCCTGATCACACAGAACTTTTTCCCTACAGTGTGCCTTCGGTGATAGGCAGGGATAGATGCTACCTGGGAATCTAGAGACCTGTTATAACTTTATCGTTTGAACATCCTGAGATGTACACACTATGAAGGGCTAGATATTTAGCAGGTTTCACCTCATTCCATGGTCACAGCAATTATGGTACCAAATTTTTTATGAGAAAATTGTGAGCCATTAGGTTAAGAAAGGGAGGGTAAAACTACAACCTAGAAGGTCCTACTCCAGAACACCAAAGTTTTCCCTCAACATACCCTTCTTCCCACATGGGGCAATGAAGAGATTTGCAGTGGGGCATGGTCTCTTCTTTCACTGTGGAGGATAAGCAAAAGCTCACAGCCTGCACCCCAGCCCTGTCTGCTTCTTCCAGAAAACTGAGACTTCTCTGAAGAAACAAGGGATTTGCCCCAATCACTATTCCATAAGTATTCAACATTAAACTCTTTAAAGAGTATGACAGCACACAATTAGGGAATATGTTTTCTGGAAAAGGTAATGACATCTTCTTTAATTCTCATCTGAGTCTTCCATCAACACGAGGAAAAGAAACTGTTTACTAGCATGTGTCCCATACTCTAACCCCATGAAGGGAAGGACTTCCCTACTGGATTCCCCTAGTTAAGTCTCTTCTCCCTTTTCTACCATTGCCCCAGAAGACCCTCATTCCTAGAATAGGCACTCTAGAAGTAGGTATGTTAGTCTGAGTCTTTGCATAAAGTCTGGTTCACAGTGACCACAAGCTCACAGGGTGGACCTTGTGCTCTTGCCAGACTCCCTCACCACAGATCTATATGGCACTTCCCTGGAGTAATCTTAACCACTGCAGATTCCTTGTACCCAAGTCTAGGCCAGGAGCTAAAGCACACTGGAGTCTGCTTTTGCAGTTTTCTGGATGATTTTGAAGAACCTGCCTCATCATCCAGGTCTGTGGGGATGTATCCTCACCTGGTCATCCCAGGACCAGCTGCACTCAGAATGGGTTGTGGCTTCAGCTCTGGTGTGCCAGAGGTTCCATCTCCTTCTCACATGAAGTCCCTGCTCACCTGAAGCCTGTCGCATAATTACATGTGGAAGCTGTGGTGGTGTCCTGACTGTGCACTGGGAGAGTTAAGCCTCTTATGTTTTTATGGAGTGGGTATTGCTGCCAGACTAGCCACTTAGTATTGACAGCTCCTCCTTCCCACATGGATCCCAGGTGTCTCCTCATTCTGGGTCTGAAGCCAAAGCACACCTCAACTTCACAGTTTACCGCTAAGGACAGAACCTGTCTAGGTTGAACTTAAACCTTTCTAGGGAGTTTCAATTCCTGGGGACTTTGTAGAGTTAGAAGAGTAAAGGCCTTAGGAAGAACATGGCCATGGTTGTGCAGAAGGATAATTTTCTAGAGATAGTGTTTAAAAATTTTGGATATGGAAAGCAGTGTGTATCATTTTCAAAACATTCTGATGTGTGAGACATCCTAGGTAATCCTAAATGTAACTTATTTTTTTTCAGCCAACAATAAGTGATAACAGCTACTGAACCTTAACCTGCAGCCCTGATCTTTGCCATGCTTTCCTTAAAAATGTATTCAATCACTTCCTTGACAGCTCATTCATTTGTTCATCCTCTGAACCAATTTTAAGTGCTCACTTAGTGTGTCACATTCTAGATTTACTCATGATTAGATTCAGGCTAAATATTTCTGGCCAGAATATTACATGGATTATGTCATGTCCTTTCCATTGGAGCATTTTAAGGACCCACAATGTCTCTGTTCTGAACAGCCTTTTCCCTTCATAGTAAAAATTAGTGATGTGAATTTCTTTTTTCCCTCTCAACATAGCCCCATATCTATAAAAAACTGGTGATGAATCTTGCTCAAGCAGTGATCATATTGAGAAGAGCAAATAATTGTTTTCTAATTTTATACTCCACATTTATTTTCTTTAACACAGTTTTTAAAGATACTTAGATTACACCAACGTTACATAAAAATGTAGGGGATTCCCATGTGCCCCACTCTCTACCCCTCCCACAATGTCCCACATCAGCAATATCATTCATCAATGTGGTACATTTGTTACAATTAATGAACACATATTGGAGCATTGCTTCTAAGTACGGATTTCAGTTTACATTATATTTAAACTCTCTCCTGCACAGAACCTCCAGTGGCCACTGCCTCTACATCAATGATAAAAGTTCTTCCATTGCTAGAATAACAAGTCTATAAAAGAATAACAGTAAGTCTACTTTTGTCCATCATTCATTCCCCAATCCTGAGGATTCTGGGATGGTGATCCCACTCCACCTCTAATTGAGAGGGGATTTAGAGCCCATGGGGCTGATAGATGGGACTATCTTGCCTGCAGTTGCAGACTCTCATTGTTCTTTAGTATGGTCATTGTCCATCATCATGTCCTTATTAGGTGTCCTGGGTAGGTGTAATGAAATGGAGAGTAGGTGTTGCAACTCTTTGAGATTCAGGGCCTGACTGGCACATGGAAAGCCCAGAGATTTAAGTCTCTTGGGCATAAAACTATCGACTCTAGTGCTAAGTATAGGTTCAAATAAAAGAGGCACAAGAGCTATATGTAGGGAAACCACAACTGAGTCCAATTCTGTCATAATGAGTAGCATAATTTCCAAAGTAGGGTCCACTGACAGCATGCTAAACTCCTGAGCTGTCTGCCCTGCCTACAGTGTCTGAATGTCTTCTGAGCCCTCAGGAGCCCTATTATTAGTGGCAATATTCACTGTGGCATTCAATGAGATCCTGCTGAGATGTGCGTAAGCACAACCTCTGGAATGAACTTATGACTCACTTTGAAGTCTCTTAGCCAATAAACTCTTTGTCTATATTCTTTCCCCCTTTTGGTCAAGTTCTTTTTCCAATTGCATTCCTAGTTGGTGCTTGGTAGTAATCCTCTGGTGCCAGGGAAGCTCATCCCCAGGATTCATGTCCCATGCTGGGATGAAGGTAATGCATTTATATGCTGAGTTTAGCTTAGAAAGAGACCTCATTTGAGCAACGAGGAGGCTCTCAGGAGATAACTCTTAGGCAACATGTAATACTACACTATGTTTCAATTTCAAAAGAAAATATTCATAAGTACAGTCATCAATATCCAGGTACCATCAACAGTCCATCCTCCTTCACTACTCACTGCCCCTGTACTTGGGGGATTGTTGTTGTTCCATTATAGAATGTGGTAGAACAACCAGGATGGGAATTGGATATTCTTTCAGTTATTGTGTCGATCTCCATCCACTGTGACAATGCCCCATGAGCACTTGAAATCATTCATATGCCTTATGGGTATGCCCCAGGTGAACCACCTCCCATGCATCCCCCATCACTGACACCCCACACCAATGATCTACCCCTGCCACATTTGTAACCCTTCTGTGATCCAAAACTTGTTCCAAAATGAAGCCAACAAAATAACTGAATAACATTAATAAGAAAATGAAATCATAATGATAGTTTTAAAAATGACAAATAAAATACAAAAATTTAAAAAGAATTTGAAAGAATAAAATAATAAAATTAAAAAATAGTAAAAGAATTAAAAAGTTAAAAAAAATTAATTCTGGCATTATGTTTTTCATCACTGTAAGATCTGTTGTCTTGTTTGTACAGTGACATTTTCTTCCATTTATTCCCTCAGTATCTTATTTTTTTCATTATATCTTCAAAGAAGCTTTAGGTTACAGAAAAGTCATGTACAGAATACAGAGGATTTCAAAATACCCACCATTCTCCCCCTTTCCCCTTTTCCTCTATTAATAACATTTTATATGTGTCTGGCATATTTGTTACAATTGATGAAAAAATATTGAAGCATTGCTGCTAACCACGGTCAATGATTTACTTTATGGTTTACATTTTGGACCATACACGTTTGTAAGATTTGATGAAAACTTAACATTGCATGTATCCATTTTTGCAATATCATGTAGAACAATTCCAATGCCCCCCAAATGTTCCATGTTCCATCTAATCTATTCCTCCCTTGTCCTTCCCTCAGGCCCCATGGCAACCACCAAGCTTCATTCCTTGAAGGACAAAATTCATGGTTACCTGCAACATCATTGAGGGCCTGACATACTGGCCTGTCTTCCCCTATTAGGCACTGCCCATGCTCTCCAGAGTCTCCAGCCCCTCTATTTAGCACTCCCACATTTAATTGCTGACAATCTTCTCTGAAGAAGAACATTATTCTCCTGACCTCCTTCCCTGCACTCTCATAGTATCCCTTTGGACTCAGAGATTCTTTTTTATTCAATGTGCTGTGATCCATTATTTTATTTTTTGAAGCTCAAAATGTTCCAAATTTGGCCAGTTGAGCTCCTTTAAGCTAACAGCTGTGTCTTAATTATAATTCCTTGTTAGTCTTTGAGTACATTTTTGATGTCTGACATAGGTTTCAGTCTTATTTTGTTCTTGTGCACCAGAGCTAGGTTTAACCATTTCTCCATGAAATCCTGGTTCGTTCCATTGCTGAAAGGTATTTAAATACTGATATCTGGGGGACTAAACCCTTTTAAATGGTTGATGTGACCATTTTGGTGTGTAGTTGTTAAGAACCATAAGGAATATGATATTTTACCTTGTTGGAAGCCAAGGAGAGTTTCTACTGTTTCATGGATGCTGGGAGAAGACACAGTTGTCTTGTGCCAGAGACAAAGCACTTTATGACTCATGGACAAGCAGGCAGCATAAGCTGTATGTTAGTATCAGCTCCCCACTTAGGTGGGCCTACATAGATTCTGTACATATAGGGGGTTTGAATCATATTTGAGGGACATCAAGCTCAGGATATCTTTTCATTTTCTAATGGGCTGCAAGGAAACTTACCCAAATTTTGCCCAGAAGAGAGGCATTATTTTTACTATTCTGGACCACAAATATACATTCCCTCTGCCATGGTGGGAGTATCTCTGTTTATATTTCAAAGCAGTGCCTAATATATATACCATAGAAAACAGAACAGAACAAAAGGGTAGTCAGTTCCTCTGCTCATAAGATGTGCAAAGTCTCATACAGAGTTGCCTACACAAACTAAACAGATGGAGAAGAATTAATAAAATAGGCACCAAAACTCTTCAGTGGACTTCAAATATCTAGATTTTTGGTGAAATTAACAATAGTTTCAGGAGTATGGGAAATGAAGGCGTGAAGAATAAGGAAAAAATAACTTCCAAGCATTGTTCTGTAACACCACTGGTTCTCACCTGTGATCTCAAGAACATTGACAAAGGGAAAATATAGGAATTAATTTAAAATTCTAATCCTTGGGTGCTGTCCTATACTTACTAAATTAGAAACTTGGGGTTTGGGGGGTTGAGGCAGAAATCACTGTGTTTTAACATATTCACCAGGTTATTCTGGTGCATTCAAAAGCTTGAGAGTCACAGATTTAAAAGACAAAACCAAAGGAAACAATTACCCCACCCCAACCCTACAGGATAATTACATCTACATATAGCCCCCTACAAGAAAACAGGAAATGACTATGTCCCATATAGCAGGAGAGAATCCCATGTTGAGAGAAATTGAGTGCTTTGGTTTTTTTCCTAAAGATTGAAAACTCACAGGAACGAGTCCACAGAAACTCAGGGACCACAATGATCCAGGCAGCACTGCCTCCTGGCCCTGGTGCTTATTGCTTCCTTCTGGAGTCTCCTGGGTGTGCTTTCTTATCAAGGGTTCCTTCTACCCAGCTCCTTCACTTCTTAGAGACAATGTACCAGGGAACCTGAACAATCACCAGCTGTAAATTTCTCCTTGGCTTGGTAATGTTCACAACTTCTCTTCCTTGGTGTCAGGCAAGACCAGAGTTGGCCTTCCATTTAGGTCTCTAACACAGCCCCTCTAAGGGGGTGGGAGGGAGGTAGATTCTACTGTAACTGGAAAAGGAGACAGCTTGTATGACAGTGCAGGGAGCAAAGAATGGACTTAAACCTTACCTCTGAAACTGAAAGGGAAGATTGTCCATTTCTAGCTCTTCACATTGCTTAAAACTGTTCTGTAATGAGAGGGTTAAACTGCTGGCACCAAGGGATTGCTACCAAGCACCAACTAGCAATCCAACTGGAAAAAGACCTTGAATAAAAGGGGGAAAATGTAAAGACAAATTAGTTTACATGGCTAAGAGACTTCAAAGTGAGTCAGGAGGTCATCCAGAGGTAATGCTTATACACATCTCAGCAGAATCTCAACAGGATCTCAGCAGGATCTCATAGAAATCCAAAGTGGATACTACCCCAAATAGTGGGGCTCCTGAGGGCTTTGGAGTTTGTGCTCCTGAGAGTGACAGAGTTTGACTCAACTATGTCTTCCCTGCATATTGCTCATCTGTCCCTTCTTTTTAAACTTATACTTGGTGCTAGAGTTTCTAGGTATATGTCCAGAGACTTGAGTCTTTGGGTTTTCCATGTGCCAGCTGGGCCCAGAACCTCAGCAGAATTGCAACACCTACTCTACAGCTCATTGGACTCACCCAGAACAACTGGTGGGGAAATGATGATGAACAATGGCCATCCCAGGGAACAGAGTCTGCAGCTGCAAGCAGGATAGTCCCATCCATCTTACCCATGGGATATAAGCCCCTTTTCAATTGGAGTGGACATCACCATCCCAGAATCCTTGGGATTGGGGGAAGAGCTACGGACTAGAATGGACTTACTGGTGTTCTACTATAGACATATTGTGATTCTAGCAATGGAAGAAATTACAACATTGATTTGGAGCCAGTGGCCACTGGAGGCTCTGTGCAGGGAGAGGGAAAAACAGTTGTAATACGGGGGCTTTTTCAGGACTTGGGAAACACCCTGAGTGACGTTGAATGACAGATATAGGCCATTTTATATCATCACGTAAATGCAGAACTGTGTGGGAGAGAGCATAGACTACAATCTGAACTATGATCCATGCTGAATGGCAAAGCCCCAGGATGTGTTTATCAACTGCAATGAATGTGCCATACTAATGAAGGATGTTTATGTGGAAGGGTGTGGGAGATGGGGGGAGTGGGATATATGGGAATCCTTATATTTTTTGTGTGAAATGTATGTAATCTAATTATCTTTAAAAAAATGCCAGGGGAGTGGGCTGTTGTAGCTCAGTGATTGATTGCCTGTTTCCCATACATGGGGTCCAGAATTCAATCAATGGTACCTCCTTAAAAAAATTTACCCAGGGGAAATATCAATACTCCACACATAGCTGTTCAGATCTTCTGTTTCCTCATCTGCAAAGATCAGAGGCTGTTGAGGGATCAAGTGAGGATTAAAATGGTGTAAATGAGATCATGTATATTAACACAGTATCTGCCCTACCTCACTTTATTGATTCAAAGAGATTCCCTTCCCCACCAACCAGAACCTGTGAATATTTTCCCACCCACTACCCAGCCCTCCTTGCCCCTTCCTCAAGTTCACAATCACAGACTACACCACCAGGTGCAAGACTGTGGAAATAACCTTGGAGCACCATGTCAGAGTCCCTCCTCAGAGAGTACCTGCTCCTAGTAAGTCATGAGATGGGGCACTGCAGGTGGAGCAGCCTGGAGTGGTAGGAGCCATGGCTTTCTTAGTGCCTATTATGTGCTGGGGCTGTAATCCAACTTTACAAAGGAATCCAAACTTGGTTTTGATGTCTTTCAAAGAATACCTTCATTATTATGGTTTCCAGTTCCTCGAAGAGCCTTGTTCAAAATCACCCAAAATGTGCGCTAAATATACAGATTCCCAGATCTCTCCTTGTCCTGACGAGGGAGAAAGGGGCAACTAATATTTGTGTCTGAGAAATTGCCCAGAGGTGGCTGCCCTGAAACCGGATGTGGAACCATCTTCCTGGATGTCTCAGTGAGGACGGTTTTGTATGGAGGTGTGGAGAATAGAGGCATAAGTGCTATGTGCCCTGATATACCTGGCATTCCAGGTGTTTAAGGACAAGATCTTCTTTATTCTAACCAGTTGAGAGATCCAGAAACTTGTCTTACTATTTGCAATTCAGTAGCTTTTGGTCAAGGGTCTCAGGAGCTGCTTGGAGATAGCATGATGGTGGGGGTCAGGGAAAGCAGAGTCCTTACATCATGGAGGTTGTCTGTTTAGTGCAGAATGCAGAACTCCCAAATGTATGTACCTAGGGCAGTCATAAGTTTACTGACGAGTGCACTGTACTGTGACATTGACTTAGGGCAGTGGGCCAGTGGAGGAGATCTGGGGAAGTGCGGCCTGGGGGAAATGACAAGTGGTTTGAGGGCAAAACAGTAGATAATCAGGAGGTCTGCCGGGACAAAGGTGCTGCACAAGGAGCTCAACCTGCCTGAGAAATAGAGGGATGAAGAGACCTGCAGGGAGCTTGGTGCTGGGAGAAGAGCAATCCTGGAACCATTTTAAATGGGAGAGTGTCATGATTAGTTCCCTGTGTGGGGACAGCAGATATGAGGACACCTAAGTGGTGCTGAAGGAACCAGCGACAGGAGCAGGTAGCCAGGTACCTTTTGGGAGGTGGTAGAGGACAATTTATGTCCTTTGACTACAATGTCTTCAGTGGAAAAAACTGGGGGCATAATTAGAACAAATGATACCTTCTGATAATTTGTGACTGTGTCAGTCTCTTGGAGAGAAATTATTACAAAAAGATTGCTTTAGTACACATTTGTAGGAGACATATTTATGGTTCCTGATGATCCTGTGGGAAATAGTAGACTTTGATTAAAAGAATTTCTTCAGAAGGAAGTCTTCTTTAGAGGAATGCTGCCCCTACTCAATAGCTTGCTAAATATGGGTGTGTTTGACCTCAGCTTCAGAGTCCCTGGTGCCCAGGGAACCAGCACAAGCCTTCAGCCTCTGGCTCAGATTCAGGAGGCCCCTCCAAACCATTGGCTTCCTCAGCAGCTCCACTTCCCACTCCTGCTGAGTCTTCCCAGTACCCAACAGAATCTGCCCTTGAGTGCACAGAGATCTTCTGTAGAACCCAATGAGCTGTGAGAGGCTCTTTTGAAGATCTCTGAAGACTAGGAGCAAAGACTGAATATTGACCACATCTTGAAGGCACTCCCATTTATGAAGAACTTGAATGTGCTCTTTGCCATGATGTTGGACAGAAGATTATATTGAGGAGCTATGCCTCAGGATTTACTGTTACAACATGAGCTAATGTCTGTCCACGATGGAAAGTGACATAACACTGTCATGGCATAGAGGAAAAAATCAGATGTTTTGTGTATTAAAAAACTTGAGTTTTCAAAAAGAGTTTTTATTAATATATAAATTATACTGCAATTACAGATTTATCATTTTCTGTAAAAGGAAAATCTACATTTCTGCCTGTTTCAGTATTGTTTAATAGAGTTACTCTTAAGCATATTTATATTTTTAATGCTTTTTAAACTATTTTCCTTAAAGCTTAAAGTGTTGTCAAATGTATATGATTAGGCTTTTGAAATAAAGAAGAGTTGCTTTCAGGAAAACCAAGACCTCTTTTTTAAAAAAGAAAAAGTCTGCCTAAAGGTAGTAGAATTTCACTGGGTCCTGACTGGCCCCTTCCCATTCCCTCATTGACTTGGTGAAGAGAAGGCCAGCATTTCCAGTGTGGATCCCTGGTCCCTGATCTGCAGGAATCAGAGCAATCCCCATGCATGGAAGCCTGTATGTCTTGCCAAATCTTTGGGTGTTGGCCTAAGGAACTCATGACCCAGTACTTTTCCTGTGTGTAGAAGGAAGCTCAAAGCTTTCCTATAGAACACTGTGGCATACCAATCAAATTGTGATTGTTGCAAGGGATTGCTGGTTGTAGGACATTCAGTGCAGTGGCCAGACAAGACATAAGGCAACTTTTCCTAAGGAAGAGGGGACATTCATAACTGTGTAAAAGTGGAAATTCCTGTGTCTCATGAGCATGCCCAAGACAGCATGCATGCAGAGAAAGGACCAGGGGTCCTTATTTTTGGCCAATAGCTATTCTCCTAACTCTTTATATGGTTGTATGGTTAAGCCCTGAAGGGAGAGGCCTTGCACAGGTCAATCTGTGAAAAGTGAGAAAATTATTTTCTTTTGTTCTGTTGTTACAGTCTGTCATTTCAAGGAAATCTCTGTCACAACACTAGATATATACATGTTAACGGATGGGTGCCTCACAGTCTAAATTCCATCAATAACACATTAAAAGATCAAAATGTTCAGGATTAAACTAAATATTACAAAACATACAAAGAAAGGAAGCAACAGCCCAGGCAAATGAGAAGATGATAACATTAGAAACCAACAATGAGGTGGATCATACCTAGGGCATAGCAGACAAAGAAATAGGGCCCCTAAGTATGCTCAAATATTTAAAGATAAACATGGGCAATAACTAAAGGAAATGAGGAAAACAATAGATGAACACAAAGAGAATGGCCTAGAGTGGCTCTTAATCTTCTTACTGAAGTCCTTTAAAACTATATGAATTGTGCAGTTTGATATTGTTGTGAATTCCAAAAATAGATATTGGATTATGCTTGTAAACTGGTCTTTTCCTCTGGGCATGATTAAGCTATGATTAGGGCTTTGATTGGGCCACGTCAGTAGGATGTTGACATAAAAGACATGGCAAAGGACAGAGTTGAAGTTTTGAGTTGGAGTTTTGATGGAGTTTTAATGCTGGAGCCTGGGGAAGCAAGCAAACAGAGGAGT
>JAQZBX010045159.1:0-21138 GCA_029593785.1 Cabassous unicinctus
CAGTGATGGTATTGGGGGTGGCAGTACTGGTCTGTGAGAAGGGTAGGGTGGGGAGTGTGGGTTAGACTGTCCATGGAAATGGGGTGAGGTTTGGGGGAGGGAGCAGGTGAGCTCTGGTGATATGCAGGTATGTGGTTTAAGCCACAACATTGGGAATGTTCTTTTGCAAATATGGCAGGGGAGGGTTACTGGTTAAGTTGTCAGATGTGGGGGGCACATATGAGAGGTTGTACATAGAGCAGGCTTCTAAGGAGTGTTTAGTTTTCATATTTTCACAGTTTGTTTTATCAAGTGTGGAGAATCACATAATGAGCAGGAAGGTGTTGGACTCCCATCCTGGGATGTCCTAATATGATCTCAAGTAGAGAGGTGGGAGTCTCTCGAGGCCATAGGCAGTGCCTAATAGTGGATGTAAGGCCTGTATGTTAAGCCCTCAATGTTGTTGCATGTATCTATGAACTTAATTCTTCTATGACATAGTCTTGGTGGTTACCATGGGTCCTGAGGGGAAAGGGAGGGAAGAATAAAATGGATGGAACACAGGACATTTTTGGGGTGATGGAATTGTTTCACATGATCCTGCATGGATGGTTACAGACTATGTCAAACTTCATCAAAACCTATGAAAGTGCACGGTCCAAAACCTAAACCACAATGTAAATCATCGACCATGGTGAATAGCAATGTTTCAATATTTGTACATATATTGTAACAAATGTACCAGTGACATGTACAATATTATAAATAGTGGAAAGGGGGAAAGGGAGAGCACATTGGGTATGTGGGAATCACCTATATTCTGTAAATGATTTCTGTAAGCTAAAGCTTCTTTGAAGACAAAATGAAAAAAATATGACACTGGGTTAATAAATGGAAGCAAATGTCACTGTACATACAAGACAACAGATCTTACATTGATGAAAGTAATAATAGGAACATTTTTTTATTTTATATTTTTTATTTTTTATTCTTTCAAACACTTTTTTAAAAGTTGTATTTTTTTTCATTATTTTTAAAACCATCATTATCATATCATTTGCCTATTACCTTGATTCAATTATTTTGGGCTTCAATTTTGAAGAAGTTTTGGATCACAGAAGTGTTAAACTGTGGCAGGGGATCATTGGTGCAGGGTGTCAGAGATGGGGATGCATGGGAGTAGGTTCACCTGGAGCATACCTATAAGGCATATGAATGTGTTCAAGTGTTCATGAGGCATTGTCACAGTTGGTGGAAATACACACAATAACCAAAGGAGTATCAAATTCCCATCCTGGAGAGCTCTGCCACATTCTCTAATGGGACAGCATGAAAACCCTGAGTACATGGGCAGTGACTAGTGAAGGAGAATGGACCATTGACCAGCCCTTGATTGTGATAATTGTACTTATGAGCCTTTACTTTTGAAATTGAAACATAGCCTAGTATTATAAGGTACCTAAGCATTACCTCATGAGAGTTTCCTTATTGCTCAAATGTGGCCTCTCTCTAAGTTGAACTCAGCATATAAATGCATTACCTTCCCCCAAGCATGGGACATGACTCCAGGGCATGAGCCTCCTGGTGAACAAGGGCTTATTACCAAGAACCAATTAGCAAGGCAACTGGAAAAAGACCTTGACCAAAAGGTGAAAAATGTAAAGACAAATGAGTTTATATGGCTAAGAGACTTCAAAGTAAGTTGAGGTCATTTCAGAGTTTACACTTATCCACATTTTAGCAGGAACTCAATGACTGCCAGTGTAAATATTACTGCAAATAATGGGGCTCCTGAGAATTCTGGAGACATCCAGACACTATAGGCAGGGGAGATAGCTCAGGAGTTTGGTGCTTTGTCAGTGGGCCCTACTTTGGAGTTTATGTTCCCCAGTGTGATACAGTTGGATTCAGTTGTGTTTTACCTTCACATGGCTCTGCTGACCCTCTATTTGAACCTATAATTAGTACTAGAGTTGAGAATTGCATGTCAAAGAGTGTTAAATTTGTGTTCTGTCCATTTGCCAGCAGGGCCATGAATCTCAACAGGTTTGCAGCACCTACTCTCCAGGTCATTGGACTCACCCAGGACAACTAATAAGGAAATGATGACTGACATAGACCATCTCAAAGAACAGAGACAGTCTGCAAATGCAAGCAAAATAGCCCCATCCATCTGCCTCATGGTATCTAAGCCCCCTCTTATTTAGAGGTGGAGTGGGTATCACTGACACAGAATACTCACGATTGTGGAATGAATAATGGGCTTAAAGATATACTACTGTAGATCTGTGATCCTAGAAATGGAAGAACTTTTATCATGGATATGGAGGCAGTGACCACTGGTGGCTCTGAGGGAAGGGAAAGAGAAAAATAGGTGTAATTTGGGGGCATTTTTGGGACTTGAGTATTATCCTGAATGACATTGCAATGACAGATACAGGCCATTGTATATCTTGTAATAACTTGCAGAAATGTATGGAAGAGAGTGTAAATTACAACGTAAATTATAATCATTGCTTAGTGGCAATGCCCCAAGATGTGCTCATTAATTGTGGCAAATGTACCACACTAATGAATGATGTTGTTAATGTACGAAATTGTAGGGTGGCTAGGGAGCGGGGCATATAGGAAGCCCCTATATTTTTTTGTGTAACATTTACATAATCTAAGTTTTTTAAAAAAATAAAAAAATAGAGTAAAGTTACTCAGACCCAGCTCCCTGTGCTGCAGTTTAACTCTTGCTTAAATATCTAAGTTACTACTTAGCACTTGCTTTGAATATGCATTAGCTTTTATGCATATGAGTGAATATATATAGCTAGTTATATAATTGTATGATTAATATGTTCAGGAAATCATGCTAGCACATACATTGCATGATCAAAACAAGGTCAGGTAATTTCACCCCAGGGTGGGTAATTTACTATGTTAATTAAGCAAGTTGAAATGAGAACAGCAAGGGACTTCCTCTGTGCAGGTCCAGCCAACTGATTGAAGCTGGTTTTCATACTTCATTGCTTCAACAGGATATTCTCAACCACAAGAAATGGAATTTGACAAGAAAGGGTTGCATCTCATTACCTCTTAATTTCATACAATTCTTTCCTTTGTATCCTAGCAACAGGGAGAGAAACAAATTACTTTCAGGTATTCAGTCATCCCACATTCATCAATTCCTTCTGTATTAGTCAGCCAAAAGGGTGCTGATGCAAAAGTCCAGAACTCGGCTGGTTTTTATAAAAGGCATTTATTTGGGGTAGAAGCTTACAGTTACTGGGCCATAAAGCATAAGTTTCTTTCCTCACCAAAATCTGTTGCTGCATGTTGGAGCAAGGCAGCTGCCAACGTTTGCCAGGGTTCAGACTTCTTGGGTTCCTCTCTTCCTGGGGTTGCGTTTCTCTCTGGGCCTAGCTCCTATGTTTCCTCCACAAGGTCAGCTGTAGACTATGAGGCTCTCTAGGCTCTGCCTCTCTCCATAAGGCCAGCTGTGAACTTTCAGGTGAATGGCTAATCTCTATCCCGAGGTCTTCTCTCCTTCCTCACTACCAAGCTCCTCTGTCTGCTCACGTCCCTGGGCTCCAGCTGCAAAACTCCAACATCAGGACTGCTCCAACTCTGTCCTTTGTCATGCCTTTTATATTCAATTCCCCCCACCAAGGGATGGGGCTCAATGCCCTACTAACATGGCTCAGTCAATGCCCTAATCATAACTTAATCATGCCCAGATTAACAGACCAGTTTACAAACATAATCTCGTATCTATTTTGGGAATTCATAACTACATCAAACTGCCAAACTGCTACACCCTCCTAGTTTTTGGTGATATTTTTATCACAGGGGAAAGGGACGAAGCTCAGATCTTCTGTAACTACTTCCTGTTGACACGGTGGGCATTAATTATTAGGAAATTATAGTAAGAGTATAGTCTGAGGAGGAAATTAGTCTGTTAGAGTATGCAATTGCTTTTGGATAAAGGGTTGCAGTCGTGATATGAGTATGGGTGCAAATGCCAAAAGAATTAAGATAATAATTAATGAAGGGTAGCAGCCACTTGATGAAGCTAGATTCATTCCAGAAGGAGAAATTATTTTCCCTGGTTATGAGGTTATTGGCTTTTTTCTTTAGTTTCTGATGCTTTCATTTCTTTGGAGAGATTGATGGCTAAGTATAGGGATGCAGCTGCAGTCCGGGCAAATGCTGTGATTTTTTAACAGGTAAACAAAGTGATTAATTGGCTCTCTTTGATTTTTTGTGGTGTTACATGTTTTGGGGTCTGTTTTTACCAAAATCTGTTGTATTTTATTAAGTAGGCTCTCCTGGTCACTGCTTTCAAGGTGCAGATTAACTGAAGCATTCCACAGTACAGCTGGTTCAGGCATTACTTGATATTTATTGTGCAAATGTAGACAGTACTAACATTTGGTTCTATTGCAGAGGTTTTGGATGACTTATAAAACAGGTGTGAGGAATGATCAGTATCTTCCCTCAAGGCTGGTTAGTGGTAGGTTCTGTGAGTGAAGGAACAGAATTAGTATCTGGTGGAGTTTTGTTTTGTATTTTCAAAATAGAAAATGCAAGTTCCCAACCGGCTCCACTTCATATTTCACTTTAGGCTTAGTTGTGGTCTCTGGCTCAGGATTTCTTTTATTTACTGGAACTGACAAGTAGTAAGATTTTATTTTAGTATGATGAAACTAGGGCTTGATTCTCTGTAACTTAAGAATGAGGGGTTAATAATATCATGTAGACCCTTCCCATTTTAGTTTACATTTATCTTCAAGGTGTTTATGGGGAAAAACTTGGGGCAGATTATGCTGGTTTAACAGTATATAAGCAACATTTCCACTAGAATGTAACAAAGTAACAGGTACGGCAGTTTTAGGAGACTACTAATACCATATATTTTCCCCTTCTAAATATTTTGAGTTTTCTTCAGTGATATAAAAAACTAGTTTAGGCCTAAGAAGAGTTCACATTGATACAGATAGAGCCCCAGCAGGAATAGGAGACCTTGGATTATTAATAAAGATTTTACCAGCATTTTTGTATAAACCGTGGTTTTATAACAATGTTTTGGGTGACTCCTATGTCCTATGGGTTTAAGATGCGCAACCAGCAAGGCTGCACAGACTGGTACCATTGCCAAGTGACCTTATTTTCCCAGTTTGTATGGTTTGAGGCATAGGCAACAACATATTATTATTACTTATGCTTTTGGCTACAGGGCTACTGTCTCGTTAACTCATATTTTCAATGCTTGCATCAGTCTTGCTATTAGAATTTCAATTGGAGCAAGGGCTATGCCTGAGGTGCTGAATTTAAACAGGTTAAGGTTGGATATAGTTTCTTTTATTTAATATATATTTAATTTTTTAAAAGACACTTAGATTACATAAATGTCCTCATGCTCTGCTCCATACCCCTCCCACATTTTCCCACATTAACAACATCCTTCTTTAATGTGGTACTTTTTTTACAATGGATGAACACATTTTAGAGATTGCCATTAAGCATGGATTATAGTTTATATTGTAGTTTACACTCTCTCATGCACGATTTTGTAAGTTTAGACAAGATTTATAATGGCCTGTATCTGTCATTGCAATGTCATTCAGGGCAATTCCCAAACCTCAAAAATGCCTCCATATTACAGTTGTTTTTCCTTCTCTCTCCTTTCAGAAACTCCAGTGGCCACTGCCTCCACATCAATGATAAAATTTCTTCCATTCCTAGAATCAAAATAAGACTATAGTAGAATAACAGTAAGTCTACTCTAGTATATTGTTCATTCCCCAATCCTGAGGACTCTGGCATGGTGATGCCCACTCCGCCTCTAATTGAGAGGGGGTTTAGATCCCATGGGGCAGATGAATGGGGCTACCTTGCTTGCAGTTGCAGATTCTCTCTATTCCTTGGGATGGTCATTGTCTATCTTCATCTCCTTGTTACTTGTCCTGGGTGAATGCAATGAACTGGAGAGTAGGTGGTGCAAATCTGTTGAGATTTAGGACCCAGCTGCCATATGGACAGCCCAAAGATTTAAGTTTCTTGGGCATACACCTATCAACTCTAGTACTAACTATACATTCAAATAGAAGGGGCAGAAGAGCCATGTGTAGGGAAACCACAACTGCATCCAACTCTGTCACAGTGGGGAGCATAAATTCCCAAGTAGGGCCCACTGGCAGGGCATGAAACTCTGAGCTGCCTGCCCTCCCTATAGTGCCTGGATGTCTCCAGAGCCATCAGGAGCCCCACTATTTGAGGCAATATTTACTTTGGCAGTCAATGAAATCCAGCTGAGACGTGCATAAGCATAATCTCTAGAATGACCACTAGACTCGCTTTGAAGTCTCAGCCATATAAATTAATTTGTCTTTACCCTTTCCAAATTTTGGTCAAGGTCTTTAACCAATTGTATTGCTGGTTGCTACTTGGTAGTAATCCTTCAGTGCCAGGGAGGCTCATCCCTGGGAGTCATGTCCCATATTGAGGGGATGGTAATGCATTTATGTGTTGAGTTTGTCTTAGAGAGAGTCCACATTTGAGCAACAAGTAGCGTATCAGGAAGTAACTTTTAGCCATCCTATAATACTAGGCTAAGTTTCAGTTTTAAAAGAAAAGTTTCATAAGTACTGTTATCAATGCCAAAGTCCCATCAAAGTTCTTTAGTCTATTGTTATAAAGATCTCTTATCAATTTTAATTTGCTCATTTAAAAGGCCATTCATCCTTTTTATAAGACCTGCACCAGTGGGGTTATAAGGTAGATGAAAATTTCAAACAATATCTTGATTTACAGTGCAAGACTGCATGAGGACACCAGTAAACAGAGTTTGTTTATCATGTTAATTTGGGCTGGCATCTTGTATAGAGCACTTACTTTTTTTGGCAGTGAATAGTAGTTTGCAGGTTACAACAATTTTATGGCAGTGTTTGTGGCAGTGAAAGCATAGCTTTTCCTTTCTGAGAGTGGGAGGGGACTGATGTAATCCACTTGACATCGTGCTACTGGAGTCTGTGCTCAGCTGATATGTCCCACCCAGTGAGGTATTTGTTGCAGTTATTGGAATGAGCATGAGGAACACTCCTAGGCGATGTCCAAAATCTGCTGGCAAATAACAGGTAGGTGGATCTGCTGCCACAGTGTCTGGTAGCCATGATGTTTGCTTTTCCTGTGGAGCTATTCTATCGCTTCTTGGGTTTCCTTGGCATGGTTTCAGATTTTCACAACAATCCTGAGAGGGGTGTTAGTGGGATGGGCAGGGGTGTAATATTTATCTGTCATTGCTGGCATGTGTTTCAGATGTCTTTCCACAGATTTCTCCCTCATAGAGGGCAGCCCACAACAGTCCATTGTTCCTGTCTTGTTTCTAATATATGCAATTCACCCCTGGATAGGGCTGGTAGTTTTCAGAGTGACAGTATACTATTAGGTTAAGCCCTGTACTTGCAACAGGGCAGGGTATGCTTTACACAGTTGTTTTTTCTAAAATGTTATATTATAATTTGGTCCACTTCCATAATTGGGACCAAAACCCAAGGGATAGTTGTTTAGAATGTTGCATTTGTCACAAACCCCACCCAAAGCCTATATTTATGCTGGTTACATCCAATTTATAGGGAAAGTTATGGTCTACCCCCCTTTACTCTTTGAGTCTGGTTTATTTCTTTTTTTTTTACTTTTTTAAAAGCAGCTTGCTGGGCATCTTCCTCTCTGATGCACAACCTTTCCTGATTTAAATGAGGGATGAATGGTTTCCACTACCCCAACAACCCCAAAATGGCCATTGTTTTAGAATTTCAGGACACATAAGATTAAAGTACAAAAACTATTTTCGTGAAACACACTCTCTGCTTTGTATGCTAACATAAGTGCTTATTTAATTTTTGGCTATTTGAATAGAGCTCTTTTAAAACTTTTTGTTAATTTAATATTACTATCTGGAGGTTTGAAAATATACACTGAACAGACAAACACAAAAGATTTAAGATACAACAACAGAAACATAAAGTAGCAAATGAGTTTGTCAGCTCTCTGCTCATATTAGATTTGGATGCCTTAAAGTCCCAATGGTTACTTCCCATTCCTTGGAATATCCTTGAACTTGTGCATGACCATCAAGCCTGTGATCACCTAAGTTCTTAACTGATTTCTTAGGCTTAGAATTGACAATAGTATGATCCTTCCTGATAGTCAAATTAAAAGTTAATATCTGAATCTTCTCTTTCATACATTTGAGGTTATTCTGTAATAACCTGGGTTGATGATATTTTATGGGCTCTCTATACATAGACATCATAAAAATCACTTAAAATATAAAATTACTTTTTATTATGCTAAGTATAAATGATGTAATAATTTGAGATGATATTAACAATGGTAATTTATGCACACATATTCATTATGAATTATTAGTAATAAGGATGGCATGACAGTTATGAATATTGTTTGAATAATTTATATGCTTATTTTTAAGTAGTTCAACAATAAAATCCTTTCTTAGATAGTCTATATTTCTTTCTCTGTGCAATGGTTTATCCATACAGTCTTTTATCTTTTTGCTTACACTGCTACCTATCAACCTCACCACTGTTTTCCAAGTAGAATATTTAACTTCTTTCTCCTTTGTACTTGTGTTTCGTTGAGCTCTTGACACAGGATGTAGGCTTTTGAGGATTTTTTTTTTTTTTACTTTATCCCCATGTCTTTAAAATGACTTCATGGTGAGCATTCTCAATATTCATTCAGGTTTCTGTCAGTCAGCCTTTCCTCAGTACCCTTTCAGAGGCAGCTAGGCCTCAGGAACTTTCTCAAAGATCAGAGCAGGAATATACATTGTGTTGTAATAGCAGTTTTTTTTCTTTTAATTCCACTTTGTCACTTTTCAAAACATTGTGTCTGTGTGAGACACTTTTGTTTAATTTTTCATTCAATTCCTGTGAAGGGAATGAAATCACACAGTTTTGTTTTATCTTTATACATGTTATAGATATATTCATTTAATCTTTTTTTGAATATATATTTTATTTTATTTTTTTAAGTATTTAAATTACATAAATGTTACATAAAAATATAGTGGATTCCCATTTGCCCCGCTTCCCATACCTCCCGTATTTTCCCATACCAACAACATTCTTCATCAGTGTGGTACATTCACTACAATTGATGAATACATTTTAGAGCATTACAACCAAGCATGGATTATAGTTTACATTGTAGTCTACACTCTCTTCCGTAAAATCCTGCAGATCTTGGCAATACATGCAATGGCCCGCATCTGTCATTGTAATGTCATTCAGGAAAACTCTTAAATCCCCAAAATGCCCCCATATTTCAACTGTATTTCCCTCTCCCTGCCCTCAGAACCTCCAGTGGCCACTGTCTCCACATGAATGATACAGTTTCTTCCATTGCTAGAATCACAATTCTTCAGTAGAATACCAGCATGTCTACTGTAGTCCATAGTTGATTCCCCAATCCTGAGGATTCTGAGATGCTGTTGCCCACTCCACCTCTAATTGAGTGGAGGCTCTGATCCCATGGGGCAGATGGGCATATAAATGCATTACCTTCCCCCCAGCATGGGACATGACTCCTGGGGATGAGCTTCCCTGGCACTGAGGGATTACTATCAAACACCAGCTGGTGATACAAATGGAAAAAGACCTTTAATAAAAGGGGGAAAAGGTAAAGACAAATGATTTTATATGGCTAAGAGACTTCATTTAATCTTATGATGTACATAATCATACAATTTTATACTGTTTTCCATATTGATTTTCTTGTCATGAAACAGGGCCTCTAAAATGTCACTGAAAAACACTAAACCACAAACCACACTTCTGAACTTGTTCCTCCTTACATTTTACAAAACCCTTACTCATGATCTCTCAATATTAAAAAGGCTGTTTTCAATCTAACTTACCTTAACTGATTGGCCAGAGTATCTGTGGTAAAAAAGGCATTAAAAGAACACAGCTTTTCTGGAGGCTGCAATTAGTGGGTTGATCCCCTGAGAATGGTTAGAGATGTAATTACTCCAGTGCTTTTCAGAAAGAAATCACTGAACATAACAATAAGGCTGACAGACATTTCTTCGTATGTTTTAGAATAAAAACATACCTTTGTAAATAGTAACCCTCTGAGATATGCTCAATGAATAGAAATGAAGGTAATGTTTGGGAACTGAAAACTCATATTTTAGTCCTTAGGTGTGTTGTTTTTTATCTTTATGCTCTTTTCTTCATATGTTTGTATTTTGATTTTTATATATAATTGGACAAAACTCTGATTTGACCAAGATATTGTGACAGTTCTAAATATTATTAGATGTTTCTCCATCTCCTAATTCTTTCAATTTGCTAAATGTTAATTAAGCATTGAAAATCATATATCAATTTAATATATATAGATATCTCTATGCATCATAAGAATCTATGAAAATATAATATTTACTCTGTATGACAAACCTTTGGATGCTCTCCATTTTGATTCACAACATCATATTATCAGTATATCCTTTGACTCCAAGGAGATAGCATATTAGCAGACAGGAGCAACTGCACTGTCTTCATGGAATTCCTCCTCATGGATAACTTAAGCTCCCAGGGACTCCAAGTCTTATAAGGAATAATGTTCTTAGTGATCTATGTGGGAGCCCTGACTGGAAATCTTCTTACCATTACTGTTATTGTGACAGATCCACATCTTCACTTCCCAGTGTATTTCTTTATAGGTAATTTATCCTTGGTGAATTTCTGTTACTTCTCAGTAACTGTTCCCAATTCAGTCGAGAATTTCTGACAGGCGATAAATTTATTTCTCTCAAAAATGTGCTGCTCAGACATTCTTATTTCTCTTCTTTGGATCCACAGATTTTTTTTTTCCTTGTAGCAATGTCCTATGACTGTTATGTTGCCATTTGCCACCCTCTGCATTATGGGGTCACCATGACCCCACATTTGTGCATACAGATAGCAGGTGGCTCATATGTCAGTGGGATGGTCTATTCTGCTATCCACACACGCACTGTGTTCAGCCTTCCCTTCAAAAAGTTAAATGAAATCCATCAATATTTCTGTGACATTCCTCAAGTCATAAGTATTTCAACTCAGCCTGTGAAGTTTTCTGAGTTTGTGGTACTTGCTGTAACTTTTTGCCTTGTCTTAAGCTTTGTCCTCCTATTTATTTCCTATGTCAATATCTTTTTAACTGTGCTCCAATTGTGTTCTGTGGAAACCGGAACAAAGCCTTTTCAACCTTATCTCCCCAAATAGCTACTATTATTTTATATATCATTCTCTACTGTTTGTTTGTTTAGGCCCCTTCTCAAATGAATCAACAATCGATTCCCTCCTCACATCCATGTTCTACTCCATGATGCCCCCCTTCATAAACCCCATCATCTTTAGCCTGAGGAACAGGGAGATTAAAAGTGCTCTGGGCAGAATGTTTAGTAGTTTCTTCCAGTTGCCTTAATGATTTGATTTTTTAAATGGGAAATAATTCTTCAATTATACAGAAATAAAATTAATGTATAAATTATCTCAAAATTTAGATAAGATAATTATGACTCTGAGAAAAACAAGGACATGTTAAAAATACATAAGCAGAAATTGACCACTGAACAAAGATTTTCCTTGAATAAAATCGATTATTACTTCTTGTAATTACTCATTTTAATATGCCAAGTAGTAGGACTTAAATATTGGATTTGTGATGTCATCTTAATATGCTCATGTTGGTTTAACTGAAGAAAAATCTAGAAAGGTTTATGATTTTCTCATGTTCACACTGCATTAGGTAGAAAACAGGGATGAAACTCAATTCATTCTACCTGTAAATAGATGCACAAACTCTTCTGTTTCACCTTGGAATATAAATTTTACATTTTCATGTTTTTTCCTTGGTATGCTTATATGCTTGAATTCCTTATAAGCTTGTGTTCATGGCCCTTTATTTCAGTGTAACTTACACATTATGTCTGTGAACATAAAATGTGTATTATCTTTATATAATTGCATAGAGAAATACTTACACCTATAAATAGATCCATCAATATTCATAATACCATACAAAATAAAATTTATATCAGGGTTGCCATTTATCAGAGAGAGAGCAGTGGAGATAAAGTACACAGCTGGTATTCACAACAGAGTCTGTATCTACTGCTTGGTAGCTATGCATACAAAGAATGAAGACAAAAATATGTAAAATACATATCATGAAGACTAAAATATGTGATAAAATTTCAATAATTTAAATATCAATCATTTAGCAAGACAAAGGATAGAACATGCTAATATGATAAAACTGAATTCAGCCATGGACTCTCCTGCACATGATATCATGGGCTAAGACATGATGGGTTGAATTAAAGAGAATATATAGATCTGGTGCAGTATGAGCTGTTGAAGATGAGTAATCAGAGAAGAAAATATAGTGTTTGCACACATTCCATGAACCCTACTTGAGAGAAAACAGAATATGCACCCATTAACCTTAATAACTGCTTCTAGAAATACTCTTTTAAGTTTAATTCTTTTTACCATTAGTTGTATCATTTTCAGTGTATGTGTGTTTGTGTGTACGTGGTTAAATATCATTAATAAATGACAAAAGGCTTTTGCTATCCTCATGATATCCAGATTATGTAGATAACCTTGAACTATTTTAAGTAATTAAATTTGTATTGAAAAAAGTATAGCAGTCATGGTTTGAAACTCCTATTGGAAAAAACAAACACAGTTTTATTTCAAATAAAAAATTGCTTCATAAGGCATACTTCTTTGCACATGTATTTCATGAATTCTAATTTTATTAATTCTAATAAATTCTTAGAATTAATTTATTATGAAATAATATGAAATAAACTCACTCAGTAATTTTTGTTTAGTTAAGTCAAAATATCACTGAGAATTGTTAAAATAAGGTTTTGGGTTTTTTTGTTATTCTAGCTACTGCATTGTTTTTCATTGCACCCACCACATTAATACATTTCCTAATGCATGGATACCTATTCCGTTAAAACTCTCAGCTTACTAAATGATTTGATTTACAACATTGTATTTTTCCATTTATAATATGATCAGGAATGTATCAATATTATCCTTTCACCATATTTTTGACAGAGAAGGGTAAAACCCAGCTTTCAATTATTGCCATTCTGATATTTATAAAAATGTGTTTCATTCATGTCTGAGCGTTCATATTTCATGTTCTAAATAAATTAGACCTTCTGATATTTAATATCCATAGGTGAATTATATTTCCAATATAGCATTTTTATCCATCTTTTTGGGGGTTTCTATCCATATTCCTTTGATTTGAAAATGGTTTTGTTAACATGTATTAGCATATATTTATTTCATTTTAAATTGGAGCAAGGGAAACCATCTCCTATTTTTCCAGTCATCTGTTTAATTTGTCTATGTGTTCTTTTTGATACAGATAAGTTTTATTAAAAAGAAAATCCTTTGCCAATATTTTGTGGTTTAGATATTGTTCAGGGAGATTATACCAATGCAAGTTTACAATAGTCTCTCCCTTATCTATTAGTTCTGTAGTTTTACCTCTTAAGTTTAGGCTTTTATTTTATTTGTATTTCATCATTTTAAAGCAAGAAAAAAATGATACTGATGAATTTTCTTCCGTTTAGGATCTAGTGTTCCTCTCTCCATCTACCAAGCAATCTACTTCTATGTTGTCTGAGAAAACTTTTTATCGCGAGTATAAAATACCTTGAATATATATACTTATTTCTGAGCACTATTGTTCTGTTCTTTTAACATATTTATTCCTGCATTAGCACTATACTGTATGGTTTATTAAGTACTTGGTATTATTAAGATATGTTACTTTATTGACTTTCTATTCAAAAGATTATATATAAAGTCGATAAGATATTTTAAATTATGAACTACCATGCAAAACAGCAAGAGAAGTGTAGAAAAAATAAGCAAATCTTAAAGAATATTCCACATACATAGTTGAAGAAAAATTACTTTAAATGAAAGTTTCAGCTCAAAAATAATCTTACATTAAATGGAACTCAATCTGAAGTGCTGTTAAATTTCTAAAGAAGTGACAATCACATTCTAAAATTAACATGGGACACTTTGATCAATCAGAAAGAAGAAAATGTATCTCTACTTCAGCCAGCCAGCTTCTCCAGAGGAATTTAACAAAACTTTCATCAGAGCTCCCACTTTGCTGTCTGCTTTATGTAATTCAGACTTCCAAACCCCACAACTGTGTGAGACAATTCCTACAATAAAATCTCATACTATACCTATATATGATACACAGAATATACATATACACATACACACACACACACAAACACACACACATTCTCTCAGTTCTGTTTCCCTGAGAGACAATGATTAATACAGGCACCATTTTATATAAACCTATATTTAATATAAACCTGTATTAAAAGATTCTTATGAGCTTTAAATATTGAGATATATATTCATAACATTCATTGGAATAAAAATACTTCTATTATGTTAATGCAAAATGGGACAATATTAATGATGATTTTGACAGTGGAATTTATATGCATATGTAACTTTCATGTGTTAATAATAGAAAAACAAATAGGAAAAAAAATTTTAAAGACATATTTAGGAAGTTGTTGAAGAGTTCTTTGTGTGATGGGAGCTAAATGAACTAAATTTTAGAATTTACAAAGCCCTTCTAAGATGAGACTGACCAAGTACCACTTCTCTCACTGAAAACTGCATGGTGGAGAGGATCACCTCATGCATTAGCAGAGAGGCTTTGTGGGGTAAGGAGATTCCAGCGAGGACATTAAAGACTCTGCGTGCTGGAGAGGGGATCTAAATGAACACCACATTCAGTGCCAATTCTATCCGCAAAACCCCAGCAAGGACCTTATGAGGGCATAGAGCCAGAGGGCTTCTTTTTAATTAATTTTATGTGCTTATTGTCATGTTCAACAATGAAAAACTCCCTTAGGTAGTAAATTACGTGGGTTTTTTTGTTGTTGCTGTTTGTTTGTTGATTTTTTTTTTGTCTGTGATTTTCGTTTTCCTTCCAGACTTATATTTCAACTTACTCTGTGCCGCAGTAACCCCACATGGTTTTCGAGGTGGAATGCCTGCCTCTCACGCCGTTTCTCCTCGCTGTGCTCCTGCTTCTTGGGGACCTGCCAGTGGGGCAGATGGTGCTATTGCAGACAACACCTCAAGGGTCACTGCTCGTGGGTCCTTCTTGTCTCTTTACAATCTGGCCACTTGGATGCAGAACTTTGAGGATTTATTCCCTCTGAAGGTATCCACAGAGCTCCTAATAATTTCCTTGTGAGAATTACCAAGCTCATCTCAGGGTTTTTTCCTCAGTACTCTTTCAGAGGCAACAACTAGTCCGGGTCTCCTAAGCTTTAGATAGTTTATGCTTTGCCCTATTAGCTCTTTTCTTTGTTCTTTCCTTGGTGTCTTTTTTCATACTCACAGCAATTGCTTTACCAGTAACCGATAGCATTGAGGATGTTTCAGATACTTTTGGTTAATTTGTTTTAGGTTTGTGATAGGTGAGCATTTTGATCTTGTTTTACTTGAACTTGTTTTCACTTATATTATATATATTTAATTAAATTTTAATTTATATTTTATATACATTTATACACATACGAAGCATTGTAAATTTTCTTCTATAAAGGCTATTTGCTCTTATTGTCGTGAAATAATAACCTTGAAATATCATTAAGCCAACACTGACACAAAAACCATTTTTAGTGACTTGAGCTTTCTCAAGTTTTCAAAACCCATGTTCTATTCATCTCTTAATATGTTATTATCCATTTAATTAATCACCATATATTGGACAAAATATTTATCAAAAACAAGGCTTTAAAGTCCTTTTCTTCTCTGGAGGCTGAATTAATAATTCCCCTGAGGATTTTGAGTATAAGTGCGCCAGGGGTCCCCAGAAAGACAGGGACAACCATGAATGAGGAGCCTGATGCATACTTGCTTATATGGTTTGAGATAAAAATAGACCTCTCTTCAAAATACGCTCTGCAGCATTCCCTGTGAATGCTGTAGAATTTAAATCATTAAGTCTTTGTGAGAGGTATTAATGGTCAGAAGGAGAAAACTGATATTTCAGTATTCAGGTGTGTTTGTTCTTTATCTTATTTTGAATTCTAATAGGGATCTGCATTGGTATTTTTAAATCAAAGCACAAAAAACTAAATTTGCCAAGGTCTAGTGATAGCGCTCAATGTGATTAGTATTGTTAAGTTTCTTTATATTCTGATTCTTTTACATTATCATTTACTATTTAAGAAAATCTATATCATATAAAATTGCACATGATGTTTGACTCTTTAAATGCAGTATACAAATTTAGGCCAGAGGTTTCATTCTCCTTGAGGAGAATATTTTGTATTCTCACTCCATTTTGACTTTTAGCATAATTTTATCAGCTTATCCTTTGACTACAGAGAGACTGCAACATATTAGCAGGCATGGACAATCTCTCCGTCTTCACGGAATTCCTCCTCATGGATATCTCAAGGTCCCAGAAGTTCCAAATCTTGCAGAGTCTAATGTGCTTAGTGATCAATCTGGGAACCCTGGGTGGAAACCTCCTGTTACTGCCATTGGGGCAGACTCCAACTCCACTTCCCCATGTATTTCTTTATAGACGTTTTATCCTTGTTAGATTTTGGTTACCTCTCAGTATCTGTTACCAAATCTGTGGTGTATTTTATGACAGGCAGTAAATTTATTTCTCTCAAAGAATGTACCACTCAGGTACTTTTATTTCTTATCTGGATCCACAGAATTGTTTGTTGTTTTGTTTTTTTTCCCTTGTGGTGATGTACTATGAAAAAAAAAAGCCTTATTAACCTGCTTTCCCTAGATAGCTACTTTTATTTTATTTATCACTTCTGTATTGTTTGCTTGTATAGGCCCCATATCAAAAGAATCAATAATTCAAACACTCTTGACAGTCATGTTCAACATTATGGTACCCACCCTCAAATCCCATCATTTTTAGCCTGAAAACAGGGAAATTAAGTATCTCTGGATAGAATGTTTGCTAGATATTTCTGGATACCAAAAGGAAGATATTTTATGTTTGATTGGAAATAACATTTAAATAATCAAAGTTGAATAAAGTGTATAAAATCATTATCTCTGCAATCATATAAAGTTAAAATTTTGGTCAATTAGTTGCTTTAGTATAAATTGGGTGATATATAATTAGATTTACATAGTTATCATTTGCACATAGAGATTGCATAAATAAAATTAATTATTCTGTACCCACTCTTTTTTGAATGTTTAATATTGTTCATTTAAAAAGTAAAAATGTGGGATTATTTTCCTATATCCATGCTCTTCTAAATGGAGAGAGTTCAAGAATGTTGCATAACTTTTTAAGATTCACACTGATTTTTGTGACATAGCTTGGATAAAATCTAAGTTTTACATTACTGCAAATATATGCTCTGAATTCTGTTTTCATGATGTAACATAATTGTTATTATTTAATGTTTAATTAGATACAAATATAGCAGCTAGCCAGATAGACAGATGATAGATTGATAGATAACTAGTACTCACAGTCTTTATTTCAGTATACCTATGCATTATATCCTGAACATGAAATCTGTAATTCTTCTAGATAATTACAAGAGAAATACTCACATCTATGAAGAGACCCATTTATATCATAACCACATACCACATTAAATCTATCTCAGACTTCCCATTTACCTTAGAGCAGGAGTTGCAGAGAAAGAAGTCAGACAGGACTAATAACAGGGAGAAAGAAATCTGAATTGGAGCCATTCAACCAAAAAATTAAAACAAGCAATGTTAAAAAATGAATACCATGGAAAATAAATAATTCTGACAAAGCTTAAATGCATAAAATAATGAATAAAAATCTAGATAGAGAAAGGACACATCATAGTAATGAGGTTGCTGAATTTAGGCATTGATATAGATAAGAGAAAACACACAATGTGTGAATTAAAAGGAATCTGAATGTCTGGTACAGGAGAACCTGCTGATGATGGCAGATAGGACAAGAAAACCCAGAGGTCATCCATGCACCATGATTCCTACCTGAGAGGAAATAGAATCTGCTCTCAGTACCATTTACAATTGCTTGTATAGTAATTGTCTACGGACTGCTTAATTTACATACAGTTATATGGTCTTATTCCAGGTTGGAGAAGAATTCACACTTAGAAGAAGAAGCTTTTAGTATTTCCATGTAATAATTAAATATCAAACTGAACAAATTATGACAGTCAATTGGACAAAGCCCAGAGCAATATTTCTTCAGATACAATGGCTATATAAAGCTTAATTCATATTGAATGTGATACTAAATATATGTGTGTATATATGTGCTTCATTAATTCTAATAAATTTTGTTGTTAAATCTATCTCATTCTCTTTGTTGTGCTATTATGATCAGTGAAAGATATCTAACAATAACTAACATTTTTGTTGGTCTAAAACTGCGTTGCTCCCACAGCACCCACCATATATTATTTGTCTATTCCCCAAATCCATGAATAACGAAGCTTCCAAATCCCAGTTTATTAAATGACATTTTTCAGTAGAGCATGAACATTATGTTTAGTCCATTTCCTTGCTAAAAGACTGAATAACCCAGCTTTAAAATTGTTGCCAGTGTCATCCTGATAAATGTTTGTTTCATTACGCCTGAATTTTTATGAATGATTGATATGTAATTTAAGTTTCACCTAATTGGTAGCTATTTTGGAATTATATTTTGAATATTAAAAAAATAATTTTTTATGTCTGCATTGTGCTCCTAGACATATTCTTTGATTTGAGAATGTTTCTGTCAACATTTAATAGCACGTATTTATCCCTTCTGATTTTGGAGCTAGGAAAACCAACTCCTATTGCTCCATTCATCTTTTAACTTTGCCTTTGTGTCTTTCTTTGAAGAGGTAACTTTTATACTAATATCAAGGAATTCTATCACCTCTATATTGTAATGTTATAGGTTGTTTAGGATGGTTTTAAACACCTCAAGTTTTCAATGATATATGTTTTTTTTGTTTTTGTTTTTGTTTTTCTGACAGCTCTGTACTTTTATCTTTCAAATTTAGGCTTTTAATTTCTCTGGAATCTACCATTTACTGCAGGAAATAACACTCTGTGGTTCCAGTTTTCTTGTTAATCTACTTCTTTTTTGCTTTATTGCAGCTCTTGTATTAAGGTGTAAATTACCTTGAATATATATTCCTATTTCTGGATATATTTATTCCTATATCAGCAGCATATTGCATTGTTAATTAAGTACTTGGTATTATTAATATATGTTAAGTGCTTGGTATTATTAATATATGTTAATATATAAAGATGAGTGATGAAATATGTTGGCTACTATGTTTCCACATTTGTTTTAGAATGAGCATTTTTCAGTTCCTCACATATTTAACTGCATTTCAGATTGCAAATCTATTTAATTTATAAATATTTTTCAGCTGGCATTCATTAAGCTGTTTTTGTCCTATCTGTAATATGAAATTTAATTTAGGAGTCATTTATATTTTTAGAGTATTCTTTGTATTTTTCAGGACACTTTAAATAATATTTTAGTAATCTACTAAATCATGTAATCACATCATATCACATAAATATATAATATAGTTTAAATTGCACTATGTTAATATGAATTTTATTTCTATTGCTATAGTTTAAATTATGTTGAAAATAATATAAACAAATTTGTTTCTTACAATTATTTAAAACAATTATGCCAAAAATTACCAACTTTATGGCTACTGATAGAGTTATTATCATTATTGCAATTGCTGTTGTTGTTATTGTTATTACTATGATTACTTTTGTTATTATTACAAGGCTGATATGATTGAGTCCAGGACAATGAGTGATTTGAACATATAGCCCCACTTTCTCTAAGAAGGGTAGAACACATACACAATCTAACTCAAGGTTTTATCAGATAGCCTAGAGCTGCCACAGAAGCTCCAATTTGAATTGTGTATTTGTTCTTTTCAGATACGGGATAATCCCAACAGTACTCTGAGTATTGCAACTAAAACAGCATTAAGTTATTCAATTTTTTTTCAGATATATATTTAGGTTTTGAAGTAATATGTGTTAATTATAAAAAATGAAGACAGCAATAGTGATTTTAATGGCTCCAATTAAATAATTGTAAGGTCCATATATATTTATCCTTTCCTCCTATTAGTTCCATTTCCTTCTAACTACCACATGTACAAATTCAGTCTCAGTTTGGTACTAATAGAAAACACACTGTGGATTCCCATTTGAAATTTCAAAAACAACCTTGCCAAATTATATTCCATTGTATGAATAACACATTTTATTTATGATTCATCAGCTGATGGAATTTTTCCCATACATTTTGGCTGCCATATATAATGCTGCTATAAAAATGATGTACAAGTCTTTGCATGGATATATATTTTCATTTCTCTTGGGCATATACAAAGGAGTAGATTACTAAATGAAATGGTAACCCCAAGTTTAAATTTTGAGAAACTCCAGGATTTTCAAAAGGAGCTGCATCACTTGTGATTCTCATCAATTTATTAGTGTTTCCATTTCTCCACAATCCTTTTAATACTTGGCAGATAATAATCTGTCTTTTTAATTTAACCATCCTCCAAGATGTGAAATATTATCTCATTGTGGTTTTAATTAACATTTCCTTGATGTCATATGATTTTGATGATCTTTTATGAATATATTGGAAATTTGTGAATCTACATTGGAGATACATGTGTCCTAAACCTTTGCCCATTTTAATTGAGTTGTTTGGCTTTTTATTATTGAGTTCTAAGAATTCTCCATATGTTCTAAATGCAATCACTTATCAGACATGACTAGCAAATACTTTCCCCCATTAGTTCGGTCTTCTTTCATTTCTTTCAATGATATTTTGTGAGCATAATATTTTCAGAGCATAAGTGCTGTAAATATTTTATTAAATTTATTCTTTTTAATCCTACTGTTAAATCCTTTATAAAATTGTATATTTGATGTGAATATTCTCGCTGTCCTGATTTTGTGATATTCAGGGTAGGCTAAACATTTGCTATATTAGAAACCATGCATGTGTCCCCATACCTAGTTTTTC
>JAQZBX010045160.1:0-21139 GCA_029593785.1 Cabassous unicinctus
AAAATACAAGAGACTCTCATATACCCAGCCCCCTCCCCCTTCCTCCCTCCATATTAATACCTTTTTATATGTGGATTGTAGCATTATTATAACTGATATACAAATAGTGAAACATAGCTACTAAACATTGTCAGTGGTTTACAGTATGGTTTACATTTTAGACGGTACACTTTTATAAATTTTGATGATATTTACCATGTCCTCTGTCCGTCACTGTATGGTAATGAAGAACATTTCCACTGACCACTAAATACCGCCTGTTTGATCTATTCTCATCCTCCTTCCCCATCACCCGTGAAGCCCACAACAACCCCCTGGCTTGACTCGTTAGATGACAAGATTCATAGTTATATGCAACAAGAGATTTTGACACACTGGTTTGTCCTCCCTTATTAGGAACTGCCCTTGATTTTGAAAGACCCCTGCCTGTCTATTTCAGAATGAATTGGTCCTCCCAAAGATGGGAGTCAAACTCCTTCCTTCTCATTATGTGGGTCACCACCCATTGATACAACACTTTATGACAGAATGAACACTCACATACTTCTTAGAAGTCTGCTCCAGGTGCGCCCTGTCCTGAATGCTCCTCCCAACCAACACCCTAAACCAGTGACCCTTCCTAGTCACATTGCCATAAGAGCATTCCCACATCTGTACTTTAAACCTCATACCCACAAATCTCATGTGTTCACCTGGTCCCTGTCCCAACTTCCCCTAGTATCCTTGGTATTTTAACCCACCCTTCCCAATATATCTACCTGCCCACTTTGCACCACCCAACCCAAATATATCACTACCCTGCTGTCCTATCCCTTCAATATGCAACTACATTCAACACTTTACCATAGATTACGTCCATATGGTTGATGGTTCACAACCTTCTCTTCTCTTTCTCTTTCTTGTAAACCTATCTTTCAGAAAATAGCTCTCTGAAGCTACTCAAATTCCTTAACTCATATCATGATCTCATGTACTGTTCATCCTTCATTGACTGGCTTGCTTCACTCAACATAAGGTCTTCAAGATTCATCCATGTTATCCTGTGTGTTAGCACTTCATTCCTTCTTACAGCTGAGTAATATTCCATTGTATGTATGTATCACATTTTGTTTATCCTTTCAAATGTTGATGGGCACCTGGGTTGATTCCAACTTTGGAAATAGTGAACAATGCTGCTATGAACATTGGTGTGCATTTATCCATTTGTGTCTTAGTTTTCAATTCTTCTGGGTATATACCCAGCAGTGGAATCGCTGGATCATGCAGAAGATCTATAGTTAGTTTTTTGAGGAATGGCCAAACTGTCCTCCACAGTGGCTGGACCATTCCACAATCCCACCAGCAGTGGATGAGGGTTCCCATTCCTCCACATCCTCTCCAACACTTGCAGTCTGCTTTTTTTTAACATCTGCCATTCTAATGGGTGTAAGATGGGATCTCATTGTAGTTTTGATTTGCATTTCCCTAATAGCTAGCTATGTTGAGCATCTTTTCATGTTCTTTTTAGCCATTTGTACTTCTTCCTTGGAGAAGTTTCTTTTCACGTCACTTGTCCATTTTTAAATGGATTTTTTTCGTTTTATTTTTGAGGTGTAGGATTTCTTTATATATGCAAGATATTATGCTGCTATCAGATATATGGTTGCCAAATATTTTCTCCCTTTGGGTAGGCTGTGTTTTTA
This sequence comes from Cabassous unicinctus, assembly GCA_029593785.1. NCBI lineage: Eukaryota > Metazoa > Chordata > Mammalia > Cingulata > Chlamyphoridae > Cabassous > Cabassous unicinctus. Next base: position 1,683 of record JAQZBX010045160.1, read on the forward strand.
TTTTCTTGATAACCTCCTTTGAGGTGCAAAATTTTAATTTTGAGGAGATCCCAATTATCTATCTTTTATTTTGCTGCTCATGCTTTGGGTTTGAAGTTCATGAAACCATTTCCTATTACAAGGTCCTGCAGAATCTTCCCTACATTATCTTCCAAGATCTTTATGGTCTTGTCCCTTATATTTATACCTTTGGTCCATCTTTAGTTGATTTTTTTATAAGGTGAGAGATGGTGTCCCTCTCCCATTCTTTTGGATATGGATATCCAGTTCTCCAAGCACCACTTGTTCAAGAGGCCATTCTCACCCAAATAAGTGGGCTTGGTAGTCTTGTTGAATATCAGATGACTGTATATGCAAAGATGTATATCAGAACTTTCAATTTGGTCTCATTGGTCAGTATGTCTATATTTGTGCCAATACTTTTCAGTTTTGACCACTGTAGCTTTGTAGTGTGTTTTAATGTCATGTAGTGTGATACCTCCAACTTCATTTTTCTTTTTAAACATGTCTTTGGCAACTTGGGGAAACTTACCCTTCCAAATAAATTTTGTTGTTAGTTTTTCCGTTTCATTAAAATATACAGTGTTGATTTTAACTGGGATTGCACTAAATCTGTAGATTAGTTTGGGTAGGATAGAGGTCTAAATGATGTTGAGTCTTCCTATCCATGAACAGGGAATATTCTTCCATTTATTTCAGTCTTGTTTGATTGCCTTTAAAAGTGTTGTGTTGTTTTCTGTATATAAGTCCTTACATCTTTAGTTAAATTTAATCCTAGATTTTTTATTCTTTTAGTTACTATTGTAAATGGTATTTTTTTTCTTGATTTCCTCCTCAGATTGCTCTATTGGTGTACAGAAATGTTGCTGATTTTTGAGCAATGATCTTATAGCCTGTGATTTTACTGAACATTTTTATAAGTTCTAGAAGCTTTGTTGTAGATTTCTCAGAGCTGTTTTTATCAGGAAAGAGTGCTGTACTTTGCCAAGTGTTTTTTCTGCATCTACAAAGAGGATTATGTGATTTTTTTCTTTCAATCTGTTATGTGGTGTATTATATTGATTTTCTTATGCTGAACCATCCTTGCATACCCAGGATGAAACCCACTTGGTCATGGTATGCAATTCACTTGATATATTGTTGAATGTGAGTAGCAATTATTTTGTTGAGGATTTTAGCATCTAGGTTCATTAGAGAGTTTGGTCTGTAATTTTCCTTTCTTGTGGCATCTTTGCTTGGTTTTGGTATTAGGGTAATGTTGGCATCATAGAATGAGTTAGTCAATGTTCCTTCTACTTCTATTTTTTGGAAGTTCTCAAGCAGGATTGCTGTTAGCTCTTTCTGGAATGTTTGGTACCATTCAACTCTGAAGCCATCTGGTCCTGGGCTCTTCTTAGTAGGAAGGATTTTGATGAATGAGTCTTTCTCTTTACTTGTAATTGGACTGTTGAGTTCATCAGTTTCTTCTTTCATCAATGTAAGCTGCTTGTGAGTTTCTAGGAATCTGACCATTTCCTTTAAATTATCATGCTAATTGGCATATAAATTTTCAAATTATCTTTCTTGTTGGCATACAAATTTTCAACATGTCCCCGTATGACACTCTTTTATTTCTGTGAAGTCAGTTGTTATATCCCCTTCCTCATTTCTTATTTTGTGTATTCATCTGCTCTCTGTTTTTTTTTTTGTTGTTGTTGTTGTTGTTGTTAATCTGTCTAAGGTTTTATCAATTTTATTGGTCTTCTTTAAGAACCAGATTTTGAATTGTTTATTTTTTCTAGTGCTTTCATATTTTCTATTATGTTTAGCATTACTCTAATATTGTTATTTCCTTTTTTCTACTTCCTTTGGGGTTAGTGTGTTGTTGTTTTTACAAATTCTACAGATGTGCAGTTAGATCTTCAATTTTAGCTCTTTCTTCTTTTTTGATATATGCATTTATGGCTATGAATTTCCCTCTCAGTACAACTTTGGCTGCACCCCACAGGTTTTGATATGTTTTGTTGTCATTTTCATTCATTTCAAAGTAGTTTCTTATTCCCTTTGTAATTTCCTCCATGACTTACTGTTTGTCTAAGAGTATCTTGTGTAACTTCCATATCTTTGTGCCTAATCTGGTTCTCTGGCTCTTAGGGATTTCCAATTTCGGTCTATTGTGGTCAGAGATATTACTTTGTATAATCTCAACCTTTCTGAATTGATTGAGAGTTGTTCTGTGGCCTAGTATGTGATCTATCTTGGAGTATGACCCATGTACACTGGAGAAGAATGTATATCCCACTGTATTTGGGTGGAGCATTCTGTATATGTCTATTAGGTCCAGATCCTCTAATATATTATTCAGAGTCTTTGTTTCTTAATTGATTCTCTCTTGAGATGTTCTGACTAATGGTGATAGTGGTGTATTAAAGTCCCGCACTATAATTGTAGAGTCATCTATGTCCCCACTTAGGCTTTCCAGTGTTTACCTCATGTATTTTGAGGTGCCCTGATTAGGTGCATAAATGTTTATGATTGTTCTTTCCTCTTGAAAGTTTACTCCTTTACTAATATATAGTGTCCATCTTTGTCTCTTACAATATTTTTGCATTTAATGTCTACTTTGTCCTCTATTAGTATAGCTACTCACCCCATTTTTGGTTATTGTTCACTTGTAATAATGTTTTCCAGCCATTCACTATCAGCCTCCTTGAATCCCTGGGTCTAAGGTGGGTTTCTTGAAGACAACATATAGATGGGTCGTATTTCCTTATCCAATCTCCCAATCTGTGTCTCTTGACTTTAATGCATTAACATTCAATGTTATTTCTCTCTAGTAATTTCTTACATCAGCCATATTTTCTTTGGTTTTATGTGTGTCATATGTTGTTTTTTTTCCCTCTTTTTGTCTTTTTAGTTGTTCTTACACTATCCTCCATCTCTCTCTCTCCTGTTTTTTCCTTTCAACCTGCAGAACTTCCTTTAGTATTTCTTGAAGTGCAGGTTTCTTATTGGCATACTCTCTTAATTTATCTTTATCTGTGAATATTTTGAGCTTGCCATCATTTTTGAATGACAGCTTTGCTGGACAGAGAATTCTTGGCTGGAAGTTTTTTTCTTTTAGAACCTTCACTATGTCATACTACTGCATTCTTGCCTCCATGGTTTCAGATGAGAAATCAGCACTTAATTGTATTGAGTTTCCCTTGTATATGATGGTTCTCTTTTCTCTTGCTGCCGTCAATATTTTCTCTGTCTTGAGCATTGGACATTTTGACAAGTATATGTTTTGGAGTAGGCCTGTTGGGATTTATACTTTTTGGGTTTTGCTGTGCTTCCTGGACAAGTATGTCCATCTTGCTCAATAGGGTTGGGAATTTTTCAGCTGTTATTTCCTTGAACACTCCTTCTGTTCCCTTTCTCTTCTCTTCATGCTCTGACATATCTATATTGTTTATGTTTGTAATTTTGTGTTGTCATTTAAATCCCTAAGTCACAGTGGGATTTTTTCTATCTTTTTATTTATCTGTTCTTCTGTTTAATTTCAGAATGACTGTCTTCCACTTCAATAATTATTTCCTCCACCTGTTCAAATCTACTGCTATGTGTTTCCAAAATCTTTTTATTTATTGGATTGTGCCAGTCACCACCATCATATCCATTATCTTTTTATGTATGTTCACAATTTCTTCAGTATGCTTTCCTATTGTCTTCTTAATATCCTTAATCTCTTCCTTCACTTCATTAAGTTGATCCATGATATTTGTTTGGAAAGCTTTGATTAGTTTTTCGATGATCTGCATCTCTTCCTGATTTTTAGTTTGTTCATTGGACTGCTCGATGTCTTCCTGTTTCTTAGTATGGTTTGTAATAATTTTTTTTTTGGCCCTCTGGTCATCTTTTCATCTTGAAGGGTTTATTCAGTTGGTTAGCTTCTCTCTGTGCTCTAGAGTTTTATTTAGCTGCTGGTTTTGTGTGTGTGCTAAATTTTGTCTTTGACACCCTGTTCTTCTTCTTCTCTTTCCTTCATGTTTTTCTATGTTCCCTTGAAGGTAAAAGATTAGGGCCAGAGAAAGTGAATGAGGAAAGGAAAGAGAAAGGAAAATAATTATGATAATAATAAAAGTTAGAAAAGTGGCCATATAAGACTTAGCAAAAGGAATGCTTCACTCATGTAAGCAGTGTAGAGTAACAAGAAAAAAAGTGGAATATCTACAACAAAATGGGAAAACAGAAAGAGGGAAATATATAGAATGATTTAAAAGGCCAGAATCATGAGGAGAGAGAGAAAGAGTAAAGAAAGGATAGAAAGAAAAAAGTTAATAAAATTTTAAAAAAAGAACAAAGTAGACAAGATAGAAATTGAAACCAGAAAAGCTCAGGACTAAATAAAGAAAGGTTGAATGTAAGAACCACAACAGAAAGTAGAAGGTAGAAAGATGAAGGAAGGAAAAAAGAGAGCATTGGTAGACAAAATCAGTTTACATAGAAAATGTGAAATCAAGGAAGAAGAAGCACAGCAAAGAAGAAACAGACAGCAGCATCTAATTTAAAAAAAAGGGGGGGGTAGGGAAAAAGAAAGAAAAACAAGAAACAAACAAAAACAAACAAACAAACACACAAACAAGCAGTCAAACAAAGCTAAGCAAGAACAGCGTTCCTTCTTGGGCACTTACGGAGCTTCTCATTCTGCCTGTGTTCATTAATCAATTACCCTGCAGGTCTCTCTCTTCAGGTTTTGAGGCCGGTTTTAGCGAGTAAACTAAGTTAATTTTATTTTTTAAAGTAACCTTTAAGAAATTTTTTTTTTGGAAAAATAAAGGACACAAAAGAATCTAGTACAAAAATAATGTCTATGTTTAAACTGTTCTAAAGTATCAGCTGGATGTTTGATATCCCAGTGGATCACTTCTCTTAGAGGAGCCAGAATCAAACTAAGGACCTCATATATTCAAAGCAGAAACTCCTCCACTGAGCTACCTTTCTAATTGGGTCAGTTAGCTCTTAAGAAAGCTATTCAGTCACTTCCCCCAGGCAGGTTTTACTTTCCTAGGGCAGCAGGATTCAGCAGGTTGTATAAGCAGATCCACCCTGCCCTCTCCTGGTCATGTTGAGTTCCCTTTTGAAATTCAAATGGAACCCTGATAACTGAGGTCACTGCACAGAAATGATTTTCAAACTTCTTCTAGGCCACCCCATCCTCCCAGGGGACCCTAAATAGGCTCTTGGGAACTTATTAAGCACTTCCTACTGCCTGACTCCCTTAGGGGAGCTGAAATACTGAAAATCCTCAGTGTTGAACAATTAAATTGGCTGACTCTGCCCTCTTTCAGGCCAAGGCTGTGTAATCCAGGGCGGTTAGGTAAATCAGGCTGACTCAAGAGATTCGCCTCTCCCCTCAGCCTGGTGCCACTTGAAGCTGGCTGGTGTGCGCCCCAAAGCTGAAAGGGGATCCAGGCAACCAAACTCACAGAAAGGAAACCCCTCTCCACCCCTTGCCAAAACCCTCCCACTATCAGAGAATGCTCCCTCTCCCTGGGTGGCCATTGGGAGTTGGGGCTCACCCTGGCCCTTTGTCCTGAGGGTGGGTCTTAGCTGTCTGTGATTTCCAAGCACAGGCCTTAAAACTCATGGTTTTATCTTGAGCAATCTATCTCCTTGTCCAGTTCACTCCAGTTTGATGCCCCAAAGTCTCCTGCTCTGTGGACTCCGAGAACAGCTCACTAGGGCAGGATCCTGTTCCCAATCAGCTGTCTTTTATGAGTGATGGTGAGTGTCCACTTAAACCAATGCCATCTTGAACATCTGTTGATTATTTTTACATTCATTATTGTCAATGTGTATGTCTGTGTAAACCATGTATAAGATATGTACATGATATCTTTTTATAGCAGACATCTAACTGTATTTTAAATTTATTTCTTTTCTCCTAATTTTCCTATCCATTTTATCATCTCCAAGAATATATATGTAAAAAAAGTGTGAATTTTCTGATGCCTCTTCTTAATCATACCCATATATTTTAAGTGATAATATTAGTTTGATCAAATCATATTATTGCATTATGTAAAAATCTTTAATATGATATATGTATAAAAATACGTAATATTCACTTGTATTGTGTTTCATCATCTTTATAAAACTACATCTTCCTTTAGAGTTCCTTAGGTCCTTTTTTCTTACAAGAAATTCTAGAAAGTCGCTGCAGGGCAAATCTGGATGTCTATTTTTTTTTTTTTAAAGCAATGGCCAATCTTGTTTATAAAATGGCTGTTACAACTATTTGACATATCATTTGCAATAAGTGATATAATAGAATCTACCTTACAGTTGATTATACTAATCATTATCAAAAGTTTTTATTTAGAGGGTTTGCTACACAATAAAGTTATAGAATTATTAATGGAATGGTTTGCCATTTTCTGATACGTATATAATTTGGATAACAATATAGCATGGTCTCTCAATATTAAATTCCATTCACTGGAAATAATTACCAACATATTGTCAGACAAGTATAATTAAAGATAAAAATCTGTTGAAACTTCATTACAAATATATGAGAAAACATCTCTTGTAAATTTAACTAATACTTTAAATAACTAAATTGTTTACATAAAATTTTTCTCAGTGCCATTATGACATCCTTGTTCCTTAAAGTGTACATCATGGGATTAAACATGGGAGTCACAATGGTATAGAAAAGAGAGAGAATTTTGTCAGTTCCTGATGAGTGACTTGTGGGTATTAGATATATAACCATTCCTGATCCAAAGAATAATATGACAACCATAAGATGAGATGAGCAGGTGGAGAAGGCTTTGGTTTGATTTGTTGCTGAAGGTAATTTGAGAATTGTGCATATGATTTTGGTGTAGGGGAGAAGTATTAACAGAAATGGAACTGTGACAACCAAAACAGCAACTATGTAGACCAATATTTCATTCAAAAAGATGTCTCCACAGTCTTGTTTGAGTATTTAGGGGATATCACAGAAGAAATGGTTGATTTGGTTAGACCCATAAAAAGACAGAGAGAAAATCTGGCAGTCTGCCCTATCTGGACTGGGATTCCACTGATCCATAAGCCAGCCACCAGTTGGATACACACATTTTGGTTCATGACTTGAGGAAAGTGCAATGGGTTGCAAATGGCCATGTAGTGGTCATAGGCCATCACTGCCAGAAGGAGGCACTCTGTGGTTCCCAACATAAGGACAAAGCACATTTGTGTAGCACAGGCAACTAAAGAAATTCTTCTTCTCTGGGTCTCAAGATTCACGCGCATTCTGGGGATAGGAACTGTTACATAGCAGATTTTCAAGAAGGAAAATTTGCCAAGGAAAAAATACATGGGGGTCTGGAGAGTAGTATCCAATTGTGTTATCAGATATATGGCACCATTGTTCATCAGTATAGTAATATAGATGACCAAGAATAATCCAAATAAAAACCACTGGAGATGAGGAATATCAGCAAAGCACAAAAGAACAAATTCCATCAATTCAGTTAGATTTTCTTCTGATCGTTTTTCTTAGTGTTTCATCTGAAGAAAAAATAAATTTAGCATGAGCATTTTACTTTTCCTTCCTGGATTTCACAGCCTATTCTCTAAATTGTATTTGGGTTGAAGCATAGACACTGCAGCCATTTGAAACTCCTGTAGATAGACCTATAATGTTGCCATCGGTTCTCACTTTTAATGAATTACAATTCTTGACAATCTTATTGTATTTCTCAGTGCATTTTCACAATCATGCTCCAATAGCACAATGTCATAAATTGTCTTCTCACATTCTTTTTCAACTATGTATTTAAACCATTTTATTCCCCTCGCTTGCTGATCTAGAACATAGAGATCCCATTATTCAGTTGATATTACACAGGTTACATATTGAAAATTTAGAGAATAGTTTATTATGTATAGGAAAATAATGCAAATGTATTTTGTTTGGATATTAATTGAGGATATAAGAGAGTTTTATGCGGGAAAAATATAGCCTGGGAATATTGATCCAGATTGAAACAATACACAGGGTAACTCTAGGAAAACAAGTATAGCATGGAGAGTGTCCATTACCTGTCTGTATATGTATGGAGCAAGAGGAGAAGAGATATTGTCTGCAATATTATACTCAGGGTGCTGTATGAACCCTCCATTATTTTTTTGGTTCCTCAAAATAATAAAATAAAGTTTAAGTTGACCATTTGTAAAATAACTTTTCTTTAAAGATAAGGATATTGAGACTCACTAAGGTGGATAATTTGACTTATTTCACATAAGTTTTGTGATGGCAAGTCAGTTCCTATCTTTTCTTAATGTACTTTAATCTTCCATGATTGATTATCTGTGTTATATTTAGCAATTATTTAAGCTTTCTAAAATTTTAGAATTAATGGAAAAATATTTTCAAATTTATAAATTTGTGTGGTCATTTATTATTTATGATAGTATAATTATGGCTATAATATTATGTTCTTTAAGTATGTAGCTGCCAAAGTTGTAACATGTTCTCTAATATAATAGGTATTTAATAATAATTTATTGAGTTGTTGATAATTACTTCTTTCTACATTTCCCTTTATCAGGTCCAGAACTTGAGTGCGTCCTCAAGATTGCACAATTTAAAGAGGTACTCATTCTCATGGCCATTCCTGTACTTGCAGTCTTGAAAGTGAAAACTTCCTTAAATTTTGCACCTCAGGTGTCTCGTGCCTCACCTTAGTAACATACTGCTAGGTTTACATGTGGTCCACTAAACAAAACATTAGTAAAGTGTCTTGTGATGGTTAAAGAACACTGCCCTTCCCAGATGGATTGGAAATCAATTATGATTCTGCCACCTGCTAACTGTGTGAAATCATGCAGATTACAATATGCAATTATTCCCCCTGTGCCACATTTTGGTTAACTATGAAGACAGCCAGGAATTGTCAGGAATTATAGTTATTATGTGATTTATATCATTTAATATAAGTAAAATGCCTTCATTGAGTTGTGGCATTTTAAAAGGTTATGTAAGCACAATCTATTACAACTATTAAAAGTTAAATTTTATTTATTCTTCTGAATTTTACTCAGGGTTCTACACAGCATGAAACATAACCCCTCTCCAGTTATTTTCCTGTATATAACACAATTATCATGGGAAAGAAGTGAGATCTTAAAACAATGATCAACATTCTATCTCAAACTATTCAAATCTAAAGTTGTAAATTTTCCATGAATGATTTGCCTATATTTTATTTATTTTATTTTCTGAACTCTGAGAACTAAAAATTTTGAGTCTCACTGTTCTACACTTCGTAGTACAAATTGGCTAATTCTTTTCCAGTGCTTTTTTCCCCCTTGACACTAAATGATCTGAGAGGCAGGGACTACAACCAATTTCTTGCTTAGAATTAATATAGGTCCTAGAAAACAGGTTGTGAGCCTAAAATGTTGCTCAATATTTGCTTCTGAACTGAAATAAAGAAGTTGGGGCTATTAAGATGGAATCATCACTTTTTAATAAGAGAGAATAATGTAAAATATGACAAAAAGCCAAATTTTTATGGTTCAGACTTATGAGTGGCAGCATTTAATACAAAAAATTTCATTCTTATTGATTGAATAAAATGACTTCCAGTGCTAAATAAAGTATAATTCTAATTTAACAAACCAAATAGTTTTGTGGTGAAATTATCAGTGTATAACATAATATATGTAAATGTTTTGTATGTTTTTATCTGTAGGGTGACAAAGAAGAAGGAGTCAAACCATTTATATTATTCTTCTTTCTTATAAATGTTTAGGTTTTTCTAATCAAGTTTAATAAAACATAATGTTCTCATTTTTATTTCAAACTCAAGCATCCACATATTTGCTGGAAAAGTGTAAATGACTAAGAGACGATCTAACACTATTCTAATTCAGTTAGATATTACTCACTGTCAATGCCTCTAATCTATCTAATTTTCAGCTATGTCGTATATTTGACAGAAATTATCTATTTCAACCCTAAGGTTAATTTAAAAGAAAAAAATGACCTTAAAATTTTATGTCTTTAAATTATATAATATTTTCTTTTAGTAAAGTAACTTTTTCTTCCATTCCCCAAAGGTTGTAAATTGATGTCATGGGTTATTTTACTTTAAATATCTTATGAGGGGAGTGGGTGTAGCCCAGCGGTTGAGCACCTGCTTTGCATGTATGAGTTCCTGGGTTCAATCCCTGGTACACTTTTTAAAAATGTCTTATTATAATAATATCAAGGCAAAAATACATAAATCCAATATTTATATGTTACAAACTCTTGATTCATAATGAAGTTTTTAATGATATTTTTACTTTATTTACAAAAATTTTTAGTTTTTCAAAGTTTCACTTTTTGAAATTGATGTAATACATTTAATATAAAAATTTAATTTTAAATTATATTTAAAAGAATCTGAAATATGTAGGGCATACCTTAATAAAAAATACATTTATGAGTCTGAAATAATATCAAATTTGAAAATATCATAGAAAGTTGAATATCAACATAAAATAGTTGCTATCTACTTTTCTTATTTTGAATAGTTCTTTCAGTCAAAAGAGCTTAAATATTTAAATTACTTTAGTTGAAACCAATTGTTTCATCAAATATATTCAACCCACCTTTAGAATATTCTATTGTCTCTGAACATGAAGTGTTCTTTAAATAAAAAGTAGTTACCCTTACCCCATGGGATCCCTTCCACCTGAAACATTGAAATTTCTAATTGAAACTATCTTTTTGGCTTCCTATGATTATTTTTTTCCCAGTAGCTCTCACTTCACCCAAAATAGTCTTTCTCTTCACCCTCTTCATGGAGAATAGAGTGCTCAGCATATTGTAGTTTTTAGATATGAATATGGTGCTGAGCAATACCATTTGAGACCATCCAAAATTGACACAAATCCAATTCTTACATTATCTCTTATGGATACTTTGTATGTATTCAATGCTCTTATTAGAACTGAATTCCCATCTCATTTTCCTAAACATATTTTATTTATTCTTTCCTCTGTAATAGGTGTCTACCTATATTCAGGAACCAGATTTGTAACTGATTTAATAAATATCCTGATAATAAAGAATATATATTACTTGCAAATTATATGATCAATAATTGATTGCTTCATGGTAACCTGGACAATCTACGTGATAAATGTAGGATGTATTAAATATAGTTTAAAATTTATTTCTTGACCAAATATCATTATTACTGGCAGAAATTCTTCTTTTTCTTTCAGGATTTTGCCAGCTTTCCCTGATTTCATTCCTTTTGAAACTCAACTTTAAGGTTAAATACTATCAGCTAAACTTAAGAGATGATGGACTAAGACTAGGTGAAACAATGGGAAAGTTGCCAGGAAAATAGTCTGTCTCTTCTAAGTTTCCAGTCTGAGAAAGACAATTATTTCCAACACTGAGGGTGCTTAAGAATATTGACTTGAAGCCAAATAACTGGTATTAAAATTAAGATGTTACTTCCCATTATTTATTAAATAGTGATTTCTAAAAGTCGATGATTACTAATAGAAAATATTGTTTAGAGAGGAAAACTTATAATATTGTGGTATAGAGAATGATTTAAAAAGTTAATTGCAAAGTATAAGGAGCAGTGACCCTGTAGCATGGAAGTGATGAGAGACAGCAGGTTTTCAGAGAGTTGTCATGAGGGAACCAGATATGTAAGAGGACAGCAAGGGCGTGAGAAGGCAGCCAAGCCTGAACTATTTCATATGCACAACTGAGAACTGCCTAAATTGAAGAAGAGTGCTACAGGCTTGTATTTAGCATAGCAAAGTATTGTGCATGAATGCAGGTGTTTTTCTGATGCCATAAAAGACAAAGTCTAGAAGAAGATTCAATTACAAAAGAGAACTTGTTATATAATAAAGATTGCATACCAAGTGAGAGAAACATGTTCTTTAAAGTAAATGTTATTGGGACAACTTTGTAGCCTTTGAGGAAAAAAGATACTTTAAAATTAATACTTCATTATATAGCAGGAAATTCTCTAATGGTATGCAGGTTTAAATATTTAGAAAAATAAAAATAAAATTATTTCTAAGATTTTTTAAAATAATTTTTTGTAAGGAAGGTTTTCTAACATGACTCAAAATTTAAAATGTAGGACACAAAAATTGAAAAAAAATCACTATGTAAATATAAATAGTTCTACATGGTGAAAATAAACAAATACCAAAATTAAAGTGAAAAGAAAATTGATAAAGTGGCAAAAGTAATTATAAATCATATCTCAGATAAACAGCTAATTGTCCTTATAAAGAAAATATTCTTACTTATGAATGAGGAAACTGATTATACATAAGTCTTCTACTATGCCCCAGGAGAGTGGAGAGTCCTCCCAGATCTTTCACTATATGTCTCCTCCTTTGGTTTTTCCATATTTGTATACTTTTACTGTTAATTCATATATTTGATCTACTTTTCTACTTGGATTTTTTATTTCTCTTATGATTATAGTTTAACAGTTCACAGAAAAATGAGTGAAATCATCCCTTCAATCAATGAAAAGATACCCAACTTCATTGTGAAAAAAAAGGATTTTAATTTTAAAACTATACAGAAATTTCTTACACAATCTCTTAGTAAAACATATAAAACTGTAAAGATTTGGAGGGTTTTTGTGATGGATCCAGGTGACTTCTGTAATACTTCTTGCACCCTGGGCAGGTCACCTCTACATGTCAAGTGGATGAGGTGACAATTGCTGCTGTGTCTTAGTTCTCCTATATTGTGGTGCCTTAGCCAAATTGCCTGAGGAAATCCAGACCCAAAACCAACTGATGGAGGAGGAAAAAGTTAAAACATTTGCCTTTCAGACAGAAATCAAACAGTTGATGTCATTTTTCATCAACCCTTTCCATCTGAACAAAATGATCCTTGAGGGAACTTCTTTCAAAAAATCAGATGCTCTGAACAAAATCAGATATGAAAGCTTTGCAGATCCCAGTGCTACACTCTTGGAAAGAGTTACACCTAAATCTCATTAAAAATAAACAAGATCAAACCCTCCCTATGTGGAGACAAGAATTGGAATGACAAGGCTGACTTGATCAATTATCTTGGTACTATCACCAAGTCTTGAGCCAAAGTATTCCTGGAAGCTTTGCAGACTTGTACAAACTCTTTATGATTGACCAGTTTGGTGTTGGTTTTTATTCTGCATATTTAGCTGCTGAAAACATTTGCTTGATCACCAAACATGATGAAGAGCAGAATACCTGGGTATCTTCAGTAGGAATGTTATTCTCAGTTAAGACTGACACAGGTGTGGCAATGGATCATGGAACAAAGGTTATCTTGTATCTTAAAGAAGACCAAACTGAGTACTTGTGGGAAAAAGGAATAATGGAGATTATGAAGAGGAAACATTCTCATATTATTAACTATCAAATTACACTTTTTGTGGAGAAGGTGACAAAGAAGTGAGTGATATTGATGCCAAAGAAAAGGAAGATAAAGAGGGAAAAAAGAGGAAAATGAGACTATGACAAGCCAGAAATAGAAGATATTGGTTCTAATGAAAAAGTAGAAGAAGGTTAGTGACAAGAAAAAGAGGAAGACCAAGTAAAATTTCATTCATCAAGAAGAAATAAGCAAAGTCTTTCTGAACCAGAAATGCTGACAATATGATTAATGAAGAATTCCATTAGAATTTGAACAATTACTGGCAAGACTATTTGGTCATGAAGCATTTTTAAGTTGGATAATTGAAATTCAGGGCCCTTCTCTTTCCCAAGATGTGCTCCCTTTGACCAATTTGAAAATAGAAAGACTAAGAATAACATTAAGTTTCATGGATGCAGAGTTTTCATCATGGATAATTGTAGGAGCTAATCCCTGAATATGCTGCATTCAATTAGAGATATAGTGGATCTGAGGATCTCCCAATAGTTACTTTGCTTGAAATGTTGCAAGAAAGCAAAATTTTTGCAAGAAAGCAAATTCTGTGAAGAATTTGTTCCAAAAGCATTCATCACTGAACTGGCAGAAAATAAAGAGAACTACATAAAATTTTATGAGCAGATATCTAAAAACATTAAGCTGGAATACATGAAGACTCTCAAAATTGTAAGAAGCTCTCAGAGCTATTAAGAGATTACATGTCTGCTTCTGGTGATGAGATGGTTTTTCTCAAGGACCCCAGCACCTGAATGAAGGAAAACAAGTAGTATATCTATAACAACACTGGTGAAAACAAGGACCAAGTTATAAACTTGGCATTTGTGGAGCATCTTCTGAAACATGGCTTAAAGTTATCTATGTGATTGAGACTATCAGTGAGTATTGTGCAGAGTAGCTGAAAGGGATTTGAGCAAAAGATGTTAGTCTCTTTCACCAAAGAAGTATTGGAAATTCTAGAACATGAAGAAGAAAAAAGAAACAGGAAAAGATAAAAAATTCTGCAAAAGCATGAAAAATGTTTAAAAAAATTTGTCATAAGCCCTCCGAGACAACCTATCAGTGGATTATATGGCAACAAAGAAACACCTGGAAGTCAACCCTGATCATTCCATTATTGAAATCTTAAGACAAAGGGCAGAGATAGACAAAAATGATAAGACTTTGAAGGATCTGATCATCTTACTCTACTAATCCTTTCTTCTGCCTTCAGTTTGGAAGATTCCTAGTTACATGGTAACAGGATCTTTAGAATAATCATATTTGTATTGATGAAGATGACTCTACTGCTGAGGATACTAAAGCTATTTTAACTGAAGAAACCCCACCTTGTGTAGGAGATAAGAAAAAATCACACATGGAGAAAGTAGCCTAAGTTCTGCCTGCAGAATACGAGCATATATGTTCAATATTTTCTCTTCATTACTGCTGATAATACATTTTCAAGAACTTTTTGTTAATTTTTGTTAACATTGTAAAAATCTGTATGCCATGACATACTTAAGAAGAAGATATGGTTACTTTCTAATTCTAAGTCTGATATAATGTAATACTTCAGGCACTGAAGTAAAATTAGTAATTTTCTCATTCCCTGTTGGCTTATTTTAATAGCTTGAAGCAATGTTTGTTGTAATATTACCTTTTTTATCTAAAGTGTTTAGCTATCGGAGGACTTCCAAGAAGATGGCATCAAATAGGCAGTCAGGGCACAATTATCACAGAAGAACAATGGAGAAAAGGCAAAAAAAGCTGTCTGAAGGACCTAATTTTGGGGTCAATGGACTAGGACAGTGCAAGTCCCAAGAGGGAGACAGGCAGAGAGATGAAGATCCCAAAAAGACTACCTGAGTTACTAATCTCTGCCACATCTGGGAATGGCACATATCTCCCACCCTCAAAGCCTGCTGCTTGGATAAAATCCATGGCTAACTATAGCCACCTGAGAGGTGAACAGGCATGTTCTTCCTTAGGAAGATAGAGGGTGCAGCAGAAGGTGGAGAATGGTTTCTCTTCAGTGAATTTGGCCAGTGGAGCACAGTTTGAATCTCAGTTTTGACAGACCAGAATCACAGGCAAGCAGAGGCTGAAAGATACACATCTTTAGAACGATTCTCCCATGAGCACTGCTTCTGGCTAGCCAGAAAACTGCAAGGAGAAAAACAAGTTTAGGTCTTTCTTGTCTTCAATGCCTGGGAGAATATTTGTGCCCCACTAGTGAATCCCTGGCCTGATTTTGATGATTAAGATGGACAATTTTAAAGACTCAGATTCAGTTGAAACAAAAATCAAAGAATAGCCATGAAACAAAACCACTACTCAAGAAAGAGAAATTGACTGTCAGAGTAAATTACCAACATTATCAGATGCCTATACATCAGAAAAAAAATTATAAGCCATACTAAGAAAGAGAAAGTGATGGTCCTGCCACAGGAGCAAAACAAATAACTTGATGAGATACAGGATTTAAGACAACTAAACATGGTAATCACACAAATCTCATGAATCAATTTAAAAAGAGAGAGGAAAATATGACTAAATAGATAAAAGATATTAAGAAGACACTGTGTGAGCATGAAAAAACAATTTGAAAGGATGAAAAAAAGTAACTGAGCTTATGGGAATGAAGACAAAATGAATGAGATTTAAAATACATTAGAGCAATATAACACCAGATTGGAATTGATGGAAGACAGAATTAGTGACTTGGAGGACAGAACATCTGAACTTGAAAAGACAGGAGAATAAAAGAGAAAAGAATGGAAAAATGGAACAGGTCTCAGGGAAATGAATGACAAAGTGAAATGCACAAACATACATGTTAATGGTATCCCAGAAGAGAAAGAGAATGGAAAAGAGGCAGAAAGAATATTTGAGGAAATAATGACTGAAAACTTCCCAACTCTTACAAAAGACTTAAATACCAATATCCAACAAAGATAAAACACCCCAACCAGATTAAATCTGAATAGACCTACTCTGAGATGCCCACTATTCAAAATAACAAATATCATACGTAAATAGAGGATTCAGAAAGCAGGAAGAGAAAATCAAAGGATCACATACAAGCAAACCTCAATAAGATTAAATGTCAAACTCTCATTAGAAACCATGAAGGTAAGAAGAAGTGGTATGCTGTATTTAATGTACTGAAGGAGAAAAACTGCCAGCCAAGAATTATGTCCTTTAGAAATGAGGGTGTTTACAGTCTTCACAGACAAACAAAAACTGAGAGAATATGTTACCAAGTGAGCAGATCTACAAGAGATACTAAACGGAATGCTGCAGCCTGAAAGGCAAAAACCAAGGGCAATAGATTTGTAAAAGAGTTTAGAAATGAATATTATTAGGAAGGGTAAAATAAAGGTTAAAAAGACAGACAATACTAAGATATGGCAACAGAAAATCAAAAGATAAAATGGAATAAATAAGTAATGCCTTTACAGTAATAATATTGAATATTAATGGATTGAATTCTCCAATCAAATGACACAGGTTGCCTGAATGGATAGAAAAATATGAACCATCTGTATATTGTCTACAAGATACTCACCTCATCTATAAGGACACAACTATGTTGAAAGTGAAAGGTTAGAAAAAGATTTCCCATGCAAATAGCAACTAAAAAAAGATTTGGAGTAGCAATACTGATATCTGACAAAATAGATTTTAAATTCAAAACTGTTATAGGAGACGAGGAAGGTCATTATAGATTATCAAAAGTGGCAATTCACCAAGAAGAAATAACTCTAATAAATATTTATGCACCCAACCTGGGAGTCCCAAGATACATGAGGCACACACTGGCAAAACTGAAGTAAGATATAGATGTCTCTACAGTAATAGTTGGAGATTTCAATACATCACTTTTAGCATGGGTTAGAACATCTGGGCAGAGGAAAAATGAGGAAACAGAGTGATTGAATATTATGATAGAGGAACTAGGCCTTAAAGACATTCACAGATTTTTACACCACCAAAAAATAGGATATACATGTTTTCAAGCACTCATGAATATTTCTCCCGAATAAATTGTATGATGGATCACAAGGTAGGTCTCAACAAATTTAAAGAGTTTGAAATTTTACAAAACACTTTCCCTGATCATTTATGGAATGAAGCTGGAGATCAATAATGGATTAAAAAAGGAAAATTCACAAATATATGGAGGTTAAACAACACAACCTTTAATAATCAGTTGGTCAAAGAAGAAGCTGTAGGAGAATTCAGTAAATATCTTGACATGAATGAAAGCCAGTCACAACATATCAAAATGTATGATCTCAGCAAAGGCAGTGCTGAGAGGAAAACTATAGCCTGCAATGCTTACATTAAAAAAGAAGAAAGAGCTAAATGTGAAGAACTAACTGGACACCTGGAAGAACTAGAAAAAAACAGCAAACTAATCCCAAACTAAGCCAAAGGAAAGAAATAATAAAGATGAGAGCAGAAATTGTGAAATTAAGTATAAAATAAGAAGAGAGAAAACCAATAAAACCAAAAGGTAGTTCCTTGAGAAGATGAACATAATTGGCAAAGCTTTGGCTAGACTGACCAAGAAATGAAGAGAGAAGATGCAAATAAAATCAGAAATGAAATGTGGGATATTACCACTGACCCTGCAGAAATGAAAGGAATTATAACAGGAGAGTATGAAAAACTGTATGCCACAAGACTAGACAACATAGATGAAATACACAAATTCCTAGAAACTCATGAACAACTTACACTTACCCTAGAAGAAATAGGCCTCAACAAACCAATCACAAATAAAGAGATTGAAACAGTCATCAAAAGCCTCCCAAAGATGAAAAATTCAGGACCAATTGGCTTCATTATTGAATTCTAACAATTATCAAAGATGATCTAATACTAATCTTACTCAAGCTCTTCCAAAATATTGAACAGGAAAGAATGCTACCAAACTCATTCTGTGAAGATGGTATCACTTTAATACAAAAACTAGCCAAAGATACTACAAAAAAAGAAAATTACAAGCCAGTTTATCTAATGAATATAGATGCAAAAATCCTCAAGAAAATAATTGCAAACTGAATCCAAAAGCACATTATCAGAATTATACACCATGATCAAGTGGTTTTATCCAGGTATGCAAGGGTTTTTCAACAGAAGAAAATCAATCAGTGTAATAAACCACATTAATAAATGGAAAAAGAAAAATCACTTAATCATCTCGATGCAGAAGAGGCATTTGACAAAGTACAGCATGCTTTCTTGATAAAAAAACACTCCAAAAGTTAGGACTATTAGGATATTTTCTCAACATGGTAAAGTGCATATGTGAAAAACTCATAGCTAGCATTGCCTCAATGGTGAAAGAATGAAAGCTTTCCCATTGAAATCAGGAACAAGACAAGGATGCTCATTTTCACCACTGTTATTCAATATTGTGCTAGAAGTTCTAGCTAGAGCAATTAGGCTAGATAAAGAAATAAAAGACACCCAAATAAGAGAAGAAGAAATAAAACTTTTGCTATCCACTGATGATATGATCCTATTGTCATGAAAAATCTACAACAAAGCTGCTAGAATCAAAAGCTAAATTCAGCAAAGTGGTTGGATACAAGATTAATATGCAAAAATTCAGTAGTGTTTCTATACATTACTGATGATCAATCTGAGAAAGAAATCAGAAAAAAAATTCCATTTATAATAGCTACTAGAATAAACTTAACCAAGGACATAAAGGACCTGTGTTCAGAGAAATACAAAACATTGCTAAAAGAAAACAAAGAAGACTTTAATAAATGGAAGGAAATTCCAGGTTGATGGACTGTACCAAATATCATTAAGATGTCAATGCTACCCAAAATTATTTACAGATTCAATGCAATCCCAATAAATTCCCAACAGCTCTATTTTTTTTTTTTCGCAGAAGTGTAAAAGTAAATTATCAAATTTATTTGGAAGGGTAATGGGCCCCAAATAGCGAAAAATGTCTTTGAAAGAATGAAGTTGCATAACTCTGACTGCCTTACTTTAAAGCATGTTATTTAGCTATAGTGGTAAAATCAGCATAATA
>JAQZBX010045161.1:8828-21238 GCA_029593785.1 Cabassous unicinctus
GGATAAGATGGATGGGATTATCCTGCTTGCAGCTACATACTCTCTCCATTCCCTGGGATGGCTATTGTCCATCATCATCTCCCTTCCAGGTGTCTTGGGTGAATCCACTGAGCTGTAGATTAGGAGTTGCAGCTCCACCAAGATTCCAGGCACAGCTGGCACATGGGCAGTCCAAAGGCTCCAGTCTCTGGAAGTACACCTAGAAACTCCAGCACCACATATAGGTTTGAATAGAAGGGACTGATGGACCATGTGCAGGGAGGACTTATTTGAGTCCAACTCTGACACTCTCAGGAGCACATATTCCAAAGTAGAGCCCACTGATAAGACATCAATCTCTGGAGCTATCCCCCCTTATATAGGACCTGGGTGTCTCCAGAGCTCTCTGGAGTCCCTCTGTTTGGGGTGATATCCACTTTTGTGCTCTATGAGATCCTACTAAAGTGTGCGTAAGCGTTACCCCTGGGATGACCTCCTGACTCTCTTTGAAGTCTCTTAGTCATATGAACTCATTTCTCTTTTCCTTTTCCCCCTTTTATTCAAGGTCTTTTTCCAGTTGTATTGCCAGTTGGCACTTGGTAGTAATCCCCCATTGCCAGGGAGGTTCATCCCCGGGAGTCATGTCCCACACTTGGGGGAAGATACTGCATTCATATGCTGAATTTGACTTAGAGAGAGGCCACATTTGAGCAACAAGGAGGCTCTCAGGTGGCAACCCTTAGGCACCCCATAACAATAGGCTAAGTTTTATTTACAAGAGCAAAGACTTGTAAGGGTAGTCATCAATAATAAGAACCCATTGGTGGACCATCCTCCTTAGCCAGACACTGCCCCTGCACTTGGGGAACTGCTGCTGCTCCCTTGGAGAATGTGGCAGAGCTCTCCAGGCTGGGAATTCAGTATTCTCTCATTTATTGAGTGATTCTCCACCCACTGTGACCATGCCCCACCACTTGATCATTTGAACAGTTTCATATATCTTTTATTCAGGTGAACTTTCTCCCATGAAACTGCCATCCCTGACACTCCCACCAATGATCCTCTCCTGCCCCCATTGTTACCCTTCGGTGATCCACACCTTCCTTAAAGATGTAGCCCATATGATATCCAAATCCAATTAATAAGAAAATGAAATAATAATGGTTAAGTTTAAATGTAAGAGATAAAATACATGGAAATTAAAAAAAAAACACTAAAAATAAAATAAAATTAAGGGATTGGGATATTCAAAAAATGGGAAAAACAAAACAATTTTTTTTAAAAAATATTATTTTTTTTTTCCTTTTATCACTACATTATCAGGTGTCCAGTCTCTACCATGGCACCTTCCCCCTCTCACTCCCCAATGTGTCCCAAATTTTCATTTAATTTTCAAAGAAGTTTTAGGTCACAGCAAAGTCACACACAGAATACTAGAGACTCTCATATACCCAACCTCCTCCCCCTTTCCTCACCCTATATTAAAACCTTTTGTATGTGGATGGTAGCATTGTTATGACTGTTTTACAGTTAGTGAAACATAGCTACTAAACATTGTTAATGGTTTACAGTATAGTTTACATTTTAGATGGTACAATTTAATAATTTTTTATGATATATACCATGTCCTGTGTCCATTACTGTAAGGTAATGATAAACGTTTCCCCGGACCACTTAAATACCCCCTGTTTTATGTATTCTGTTCCCCCCTCCCCATCCCCCTGGGACACATAATGACTCCCTTTCTTGACTCATTGGATGACAAGATTCATAGTTACATGCCACATGAGGTCTTGACATGCTGATTATTCTCCCCTATTAGGATCCACCCTTGCTCATATGAGATGCCCACCTGTCTGTTTCTGGGCGAATTTGTCTTCCAAAAGATGGGTGTCCATTTCCTTGCCACTTACCATGTGGGTCTCCACCCACCGACACAACACATTATGACAGGATGAACACTCACACACTCTCCAGAAGCCTGCTCCAGATACACCCCATTCTGAATGCTCCCCAACTAACACCCTAAACCAGGGACACTCCCTTGTCATATTGACATAGGAGCATTCCCACCCCTGCACATTCAAGCTCATATCCACAAATCCCATGTTCACCTGGTCGCTCTCCCATCTCTCCCCCCAAGATCCTGGGTATTCTAACCCACCCTTCCTAATCTATCCACCTGTTGACCCTGCACCACCAAACCCAGTAATATCACTACTTGCCTGCCCTATTCCTTCAATACACAACTATACTCTATCACTTTACCACAGATTATGTCCATGTGGGTGATGGCTCACAAACTTCTCTTCTTTTTCTCTCTCTTGTTAACCAATCTTTCAGACAATGGTTCTCAGAGACTGCTCACTTTCCTCAATTCGCATCAGTGAGGTCATGTACTGTTCTTCCTACAATGCCTGACTTGCTTCACTCAACATAAGGTCTTCAAGATTCATCCATGTTATTCTGTGTGTTAGCACCTTATTCCTTTTTACAGCTAAGTAATATTCCATTGTATGTATGTACCACATTTTGTTTATCCATTCATCTGTTGATGGGCACCTGGGTTGATTCCAACTTTTGGCAGCAGTGAACAATGCCCTATGAACATTGGTGTGCATATATCTGTTCGTGTCTTTGCTTTCAATTCTTCTGGGTTTAGACGCAGCAGTGGAATCGTTGCATCATATGGAAGATCTATTTTTAGTTTTCTGAGGAACCAGCAAAATGTCCTCCACAGTGGCTAGACAGTTCCACAATCCCACCAGCAGTGGATGAGTGTTCCCATTCCTCCACATCCTCTCCAACATTTATAGTCTGCTGCTTTTTTAATAGCTGTCAATCTAATGGGTGTAAGATGTTATCTCATTGTAGTTTTGATTGGCATTTCCCTAATAGCTAGCGATGTCAAGCATTTTTTCATGTGCTTTTTTGTCATTTGTATTTCTTCATTAGAGAAGTGTCTTTTAATGTCACTTGTCCATTTTTTAAATAGGCTGTTTGTCTTTATTTTTGAGGTGTAGGATACCTTTATATATGCAGAATATTAGGCTCCTATCAGATATATGCTTGCCAAATATTTTCTTCTATTGAGTAGGCTACCTTTTTATTTTCTTGATAACGTCCTTTGAGGTGCAGAAGTTTCTAATATTGAGGAGATCCCATTTATCTATTTTTTCTTTTGCTGCTCGTGCTTTGGGTGTGAACTTCATGAAACCATTTCCTATTAAAAGGTCCTGTAGATGCTTCCCTACATTATCTTCCAAGGTCTTTATGGTTTTGGCTCTTATATTTAGATTTTTGATCCATCTTGAGTTTATTTTTGTATAAGGTGTGAGATGGTGTTCCTGTACATTCTTTTGGATATGGATATCCTCTTCTCCAAGCCCCACTTGCTGAAGAGGCCATTCTCTCCCAACTGAGTGGGCTTGGTGGCCTTGTCAAATATCAGATGACTGTATATGTGAGGATCTATATCAGAACACTCAATTCGGTTCCATTGGTCAGTATGTCTATCTTTGTGCCAATACCATGCAGTTTTGACCACTGTAGCTTTGTAGTATGTTTTAAAGTCAGGTAGTGTGATACCGCCAACTTCATTTTTCTTTTTCAATATGTCTTTGGCAAATCAGGGCATCTTACATTTCCAAATATATTTTGTAGTTAGTTTTTCCAGTTCCTTAAAAAATACAGTGTTGATTTTTATTGGGACTACATTAAATCTGTACATTAGTTTGGGTAGGATAGACATCTTGATGATGTTTAGTCTTCCTATCCATGAACGGAATATTGTTCCATTTATTTAAGTCTTCTTTCATTTCCTATAACACTTTTGTTTAGTTTTCTGTATATAAGTCCTTTGCATCTTTAGTGAAATTTATTCCTAGGTATTTGATTCTTTAAGTTACTATTGTAAATGGTATTTTTTTCTTGATTTCACCTCAGATGCTCGTTATTTGTGTACAGAAATGCTACTGATTTTGGAGTATTGATCTTATAGCCTGCAACATTACTGAACTCCTTTATAAGTTCTAAAAGATTTGTTGTAAATTTCTAAGGGCTTTCTACATATAGGGATCATGTCATCTGCAAATAATGAAATTTTTACTTCTTCTTTTCCAATTTGGGTGCCTTTTATATCTTTTTTTTTTGCCTCAGTGTTGGAACAAGTACTTCTAAGACAATGTTAAATAGGAGTGGTGATAGTGGGCTTCCTTGTTTTGTTCCCATTTTCAGAGGGAGGCTTTTAGGATTTCAACTTTGAAGATGATGTTAGCTTTGGGTTTTTCACATATACCCTGTAACATGTTCAGAAAGTTTCCTTCTATTCCTATCTTTTGCAGTGTTTTTTTAGGAAAGGTTGTTGTATTTTGTCAAAAGCTTTTTCTGTATTCTGCACTTCTGTTCATGTGTTGTAATACATTCATTGATTTTCTTATAATGACCCATCCTTGCATAACCGGGATGAAACCCACTTGGTCATGGTGTATAATTCTTTTGATATGTTGTTGAATGTGACTAGCAAGTATTTTGTTGAGGATTTTAGCATCTCGGTTCATTAGAGAAATTGGTCTTTCTTGTGGTATTTTTGTTTGGCTTTGGTATGAGTGTAATATTGGCATCATAGAATGAGTTAGGCAATGTTCCTTCTACTTCTATTTTTTGGAGGGGCTTTAGCAGGATTGGTGTTAGCTCTTTCCTGAAATGTTTGATAGAATTCAGCTGTGAAGCCTTCTGGTCCTGGGCTCTTCTTAGTTGGGAGGTTTTTGATGACTGAGTCTATCTCTTTACTTGTAATTGGTCTGTTGAGTTCATCAATTTCCTCTTTCATCAATGTAGGCTGTTTGTGAGTTTCTAGAAATTTGTCTATTTCCTCTAAATTATCATTCTTGTTGGCATATAATTTTTCAAAGTATCCTCTTATGATACTCTTTATTTCTGTGTTGTCAGTAGTGATATCCCCTTGGTCATTCCTTATTTTGTGTATTTCCATCTGTTCTCTCTTTTTCTTTGTTAGTCTGGCTAAGGGTTTGTTAACTTTATTGATCTTCTCATAGAACCAACTTTTCATTTTGTTTATTTTTTCTAGTGCTTTCATATTCTCTATTTCATTTAGTTCTGCTTTAATCTTTGTTATTCCCTTCTTTCTACTTCCTTTAGGTTTAGTTTGTTGTTGTTTATCCAGTTCCTCCAAGTGTGCAGTTAGGTCTTCAATTTTAGCTCTTTCTTCCTTTTTAATATATGTATTTATGGCTATGAACTTCCCTGTCAGGACAGCTTTCACTGCATCCCATAGGTTTTGATATGTTGTGTTGTCATTTTCATTCATTTAAAGGTACTTACTGATTTCTTTTGAGATTTCCTTCTTGACCCACTGTTTGTCTAACAGTGTGTTGTTTAACTTCTGTATCCTTGTGCCTAGCCTGTTTCTCTGGCCCTTAGTGATTTCCAATTGCATTCCATTGTTGTCAGAGAAATTACTTTGTATAATCTCAATTTTTCTGAATTCATTGAGAGTTGTTCTGTGGCCTAGCATGTGGTCTATCTTGGAGTAGGATCCATGCTTAGTCGAGAAGAATGTAAATACTGCAGTATTTGTGTGTAATGTTCTGTATATGTCTATTAGGTCCAGGTCCTTGAATGTATTATTCAGAGTCTTTGTTTCTTTGTTGATTCTCTGTCTAGATATTCTAATGGTGATAATGGTGTATTAAAGTCCTTCACTATAATTGTAGAGGCATTTATTTCTCCATTTAGTTTTTCCAGCGTTTGCCTCATGTATTTTGAGGCACCTGATTAGGTGCATAAATGTTTATGATTCTTCTCTCTTCTTGAGAGATTGCCCCTTTTACTATATATAATGTCCACCTTTGTCTCTTACAGTAGTTTTGCCTTTATAGTCTATTTTGTCTGATATTAGGATTGCTACTCCTTCCCTTTTTTGGTTATTGTTTCCTTGTAAAAATTATTTTCAGACATTCACTTTCAACCTCCTTGAATCCCTGGGTTGAAGGTTGGTTTCTTGTAGACAGCATATAGATGGCTCATATTTCCTTATCTATTCTGCCAATCTGTGTCTCTTTACTGGTGAGTTTAATCCATTCACCTTGTTAATACTCTCAATGAATTTCTTACATCAGCCATATTTTCTTTGGGTTAATGTATGTCATATGTTGTTTTTATTTCCCTTTTTGTCTTTTTAGTTGTTCTTACACTGTCTTGACACTCTCTCCTTTTTTTTTTCCTTTCAACTTGTAGAACTTCCTTTAGTATTTCTTGACGTGCAGGTTTCCTATTGGCACCCTCTCTTAATTTCTGTTTATCTGTGAATATTTTGAACTCTCCATCATTTTTTGAATGGCTGTTTTGCTGGATAAAGAATTTATGGCCGGATGTTTTTTTCTTTTAGTACTTTGAGTATGTCATACCACTGACTTATTGCCTCCATGGTTGCAGATGAGAAATCACCACTTAACCTTATTGTGCTTCTCTTGTATGTGATGGTTCTCTTTTCTCTTGCTGCCTTGAGTATTTTCTCTTTGTCTTCAGCATTGGACATTTTGACAAGTATATGTCCTGGAGTTGGCCTGTTTGGATTTATACTGTTTGGGGTGCACTGTGCTACCTGGTCGTGTACATCCATCTCTTTCAATAGGGTTGGGAAGTTTTCAGCCATTATTTCCTTCAACACTCCTTCTGTTCCCTTTCCCTTTTCTTCTCCTTCTGAGATGCCTGTAATGTGTAGGTTTGTGCATTTTGTGTTGTCAGTTAAATCCTTAAGTCCCTGCTGGATTGTTTCTATCTTTTTATCTATCTGTTCTACTATCTGTTTGATTTCAGGTGTATTTTCTTCCTCATCACTAATTCTTTCTTCTGCCTGTTCAAATCTGCTGTTATGTGAATCCAGCGTCTTTTTGATTACTTGGATTGTGCCACTGATCACCATCATATCCATTATCTTTTAAGAATGTTTACAATTTCTTCAGTACGTTCTCCCAGTGTCTTCTTAATATCCTTAATCTCTTCCTTCACTTCATTAACTTGGCCCATGATATTTGTTTGGAAAGTTTTGATTAGTTTTTCGATGTTCTGCATCTCTTCCTGGTTTTTAGTTTGTTCATTGTACTGATCCATGTCTTCCTGTTTCTCATTGTGGTTTGTAATTTTTTCTTGCTCTCTAATCATCTTTTTACCTTGATGGATTTATTCAGTTGATTAGCTTGTCTCTCTGCTCTAGAGTTTTATTTAGCTGGTGGTTCTCTGTGTGTGTTGTTTTCTCTTTGACACTTTTTTCTTCTTATTCTATTTTCTTGCTTCTTTCTATGTTCCCTTGAAGACAAAAGATTAGGAGCATAAGAATTGAAAGATGTGAGAAAGGAAGAAGAAGAATAGTAATATTGATAAAAAGTTAGAGAAGGGGTCACATAAGTCTTAGTCAAACAAATATTTAACTCATGCAGGCAGTGTAGAGTTATAGGGGGAAAAAAAAGTGGAGTACGTTCAATGGACTGGGAAACCAAATAAAGGAAATTATATATAATGATTTAGAAGGCCAGAATGATGAGGAGAGAAAGAAAGAGTAAAGAAAGGGCTGAAAGGAAAAAGTTAATAATAATAATAAAGAAGAAAACAAAATGGATAAAATAGAAATTGACACCTTTAAAGTTGTGTGGTAATGAAAAAAGGTGGTGTGTAAGAACCACAACAGAAAGCAGAAGGTAGAAAGATGAAGGAAGGAAAAGAGATTGCATTGGGAGACAAAATCAATATAGACAGAGAAAGGGAAATCACGGAAGAAGAAGCATAGCAAAGAAGAGACAAGCTAGCAGCATAACTCTTTCCTGAGCAATCCACCTCACCATCCTGCTCCCTCCAGATCAATGTCCCCAAGGTTCTCGCTACATGGGTCCCCATCACAGAACACTCAATAGGATCCTTTCCCCAATCAGCCATCCTCCAAGTGTGAGTTTGTGAATGCTGTCCTAAACTGATGTCATCTTGATTCTAGTTAGCCTTTGAGAAAGCTATTTGCTTACTTTCCCTCAGGCAGGTCAGAGTCTTTGCAGTTGGCCAGATTCCTGCTGATTAGGCACCTGTCTGTCCCTGCCCCCCTTCTATTCTAATTGCCTTATCTCACAGAGCAGCTGGGTCTGAAAGCCTGTGTGAGCAGATCCCCCCTCTCCTCTCCTGTTCAGGTTGAGGTCCCTTCTAGAATTCAAAGGGGACCTTGGTGACTGAACTATCCACAAAGAAACCACTTTTGACCCTCTTCCAGACCCCTCCTCCTCCCAGGGGACCCTAAATAGGCCCTTGAAAGCTTATTGAGGTTTCCTACCACCCATCTCCCTTAGGGGAGTTGAAATGTTGATAGTTTTCAGCACCAGACTAGTCAATTGCCTGTCTCCACCCTATCCCCACTCAATTCCTCTCTCTTAGGACAGCTGGGTGTGTCAGGCTGCCTGAGCATACACCCATCTCCCCTCTTCCCAGTGCCACCTTGGTGCTGGCTGGTATGCTCCCCAAAGTTCAAAGAGGGCCCAGATAACCAAACCCACAGAAAGTAAACTCCTCTCCACCCTTCACCAGGACTCTCTTCTTCCCAGAGAATGCTCCTTCCCACTCAGTGACTTGTAAAAGTCAGGGGGTTTGTGGAGGCTTTTTGCCTTGAAGGTGGGGCTTAACCACCCACCATTTCCAGCCACAGGGTG
Source organism: Cabassous unicinctus (assembly GCA_029593785.1). Classification (NCBI taxonomy): domain Eukaryota; kingdom Metazoa; phylum Chordata; class Mammalia; order Cingulata; family Chlamyphoridae; genus Cabassous; species Cabassous unicinctus. The sequence goes on from JAQZBX010045161.1 coordinate 17,516, forward strand.
AGAAACTCATGGTTTTCCCTTGGGCTCTTTCTCTCTTTGCCCAGTTCCCTCCAGATTGATGCCCTGAAGCCTCCTTCTCTCTGGGTTCCCAAAACATGTGCTCATATAGGATTTTGCCCCTTCTCAGCCATTTCTTTGTCAGAGAGGTTGGGAGTGCCCACTTAAGCCAATGCCATCTTGCCAGAACTCCCTGAGCATATTATATTGTATTCAATTCAGAGGTTTCACTCTTATTTGATTAAATTATGATTAAGGCTTTGATTGGGTGATGTCAGTAAGAGTTTGAATCCCCACCCACCAAAGGGGCAGAGACTCAGAGAAAACTACATGGCGGATGTTGGAGTTTTCATGCTGGAAAACCAGGAAGTAAATACCCAGAGAATCAGATACATGAGGAAAGGGAGAAGGCTCCATTAGACATGGCAGATTCTGTGGGAAGTGAGACAAGTGGTTGGCCTGACAGTTTGTGGAGAGAGCAGAGCAGCTGAGCCTTAAGAGAAATGAGCCCTGGAAGAGAGACAAGACTGGTCTCAGCCTGTGGCTAAGATTGGAAGAAGCTAGGACCATGGAGCCTTGGGAGGAAGAGGAAGACTGAACCCTCACAGACATCACCTTCCATCTTGTGTCAACACATGGCAACAGACTCTGGGTGCAAAAGTACCTCTTATGGCCCCTTGGGTTGGACCCTTTAGGGCCTTGTGATTGTAAGCTTCTACCTCAACCATATACACTTTACAAATGCCAACAGATTTCTGGTACTTTGCATCAGCACCCCTTTGGCTGAATAATACATGATACCTTGCAAGGCTGAGATTTCAGTTTCTTGTGTAACTCTGCTACTCATGAAAGGAGACTGTGGGTCTGTTTTTCAGAGATATCAAGTCTGCAGTTGCATGAAAAAAGATTTTATTTCAGTGCACACATAAACCTTCACATCATTCATGCAGCACTTAAGTTGCAAAGTTGAAGCGTTCAGCTCATCACTTTCTTTTTTTATATAACTATATACAGCATATTTAGTAACAGCCAGGCAACATGACTATAACTTTTAACTCCACAAAACTGTTTTAAGGTGTCAAAGACACTCTCACCCAGAGCCTTGCCTCTTATAAGCATGGAAGTAGCCATATCCAGTTCTGATATTTTGTATATCTCTTTTGCCTGCTCACACTGTGAACTGTCAGTGGCCTCATGACTGCTGGAAACAAAGTCCTGAGTTCCTTTGAATCTAAGCACAGTAGAAAGCCAATTGAAAAAACCCCAGAACCAATTCATAAATATCATTTGTAAGGTTCTGTATCTCAAGAACCACTCCTGGTACCAGCTATATTTGTCATAATTCTCTAGGGAAACAGAACTGACAGGAGATATCTGTAAATAGTATAGGATTTTATAAAATTGTCTCTTGTGACTGTAGGGATACACAAGTCCAAATTCCATAGGGCATGCTACAAGCCAGATACTCCAATGAAGGTCCTTGTTGAATTCCCCAGGAGAAGCTCCCTGTCAGAAGTAGAGACAAGAATTCTCTCTCTTGACTGCTTAAATCGCTTCTTTTAAGACTTTCAACTGATTGGATATAACCTCTCTCATTGCTTAAGGGATTTTCCTTGGTTGATTGTAGATATAATCAACCATAAATGAAAGCAACTCACTCATGATTTAAATCTACAAAATGTCCCCACAGTAGCAATTATGCCAGTGCTAGCTTGACAAACACCTGGGCATCATTACCTGGGTGAGTTCGCACATGAGTCTGACCACCACCAGTGCATACACATTTTTCAGACTAAATCCAATAGTATTAATGCAAGATGGATGAAATTAGCACTCAGAAAAATTCACCTTAAAAGTGTGAATGTCTCCCAAATCAAAATCAGGTTAATAAAAGAACACAAAATTTAATGATTTTTAACAAAAAATAAGAAAGCTATAGCATAATAATTGTAGAGAAGCTAGTGTTTAAAAAAGGCAATAACTTAAGTGTATCTGAATATTTTAGTATATAATCTCCTAGACACTTATGAAAAGCTTATAATTTTCCTGGTTTCTGGAAGACTAACTGAAACTTCAATAATTTAAATAACTACTTGAGGTGGCAGAGCTAGTGAATTCTGCAGGTTGTATTTATATATATTTTAATTTTTATTGTGGTAACATATATACACACACTTAAACCACTTTTAACTATCCAATTTAATGGGATCAGTTACATTCACAACATTGTGCTGTCATCACCACCATCCAATACTAAAAATTTTTCAGCACTCATAACAGAAGCTCTGTGCTTAAGTAATAATGCACCATCATCTTCTTCTCCTCCCTTCAGGGCAGGAATTGAAAACATGTAATTTGGCACAGAGCCTACATTTTTAAACAGATTATAGTGGAGAGAGATTGGCAATAAATGAGTAAGGCTATAAATAATCAAGAAAAATTGAGAAAGGGAAAAGTGCTGGAAAATTTTTAAAAATTAGGTGATAGAGAGTGAGTGACTCAGGGAGCCAGGAGGCCATATTAGACTGGCAATCAAAGAAGACCCAAGAGAAAGAATTTACAATGTTTACCTAAACATGTCCAGTGATGAGAGACAATGAGGTAAAAGGACATGGGTTAAATGATTATAGGGTTTTTTGTTATGGTTGTGATATGAAGAATTTGATTTGACCAGGATGAGTATCATTATCCACTCCCCTCTATTCTGCCTCAAAGATCATCAACAACCATAACCATATTATTATTAATGCAACTCTAAATTAAAATTAGGAAGAAGAAAAATAAAACACCTGCACTCAAGCACCATCTTTGTCCAGAAGACTTTGTGGGTCCTTTCTGGTAGTTGGTCTTTAGTGGATTCTTTGGTACATTTACAGAATTGAGCTCCAGTTGGCCTCTTCATGACCTTCTTTTTATTTTAATTTCTAGGATTTTTTCCCATGTAAAAGTCCTTGCATTCACTTAGAGCAGCTGAGCTAAGCTGGTAGTATAAGGAAAGCTCTCTGTTTCATCAAACTTACAGTGAATTATAACTGCCTTTGCATAAGGCTCTGTACAATTGCTCCCACTCAAACACTCATGTGCATTGTTCTTCCCTCACAGCTTCCCCATTCATGACTTCTGGCCTGTGCACTTCTCTTCCTGGAATGTTCCTCTTCCTGATGTTCACATGCTGACTCCTCCTCATTACTCATCTGCAGTTCACATGCCCCTCCTTAGAGAGGATTCCCTTCACCAACTCTTTTTAAGCCATCTTCTATCTTATGGTTTTACTGTTTATCCCAGCCCTGTTACATTTTCTCTATAGCATTTTATATTATGATTTATCTTATTTATTTGTTTATAGCCTCTTTCTCCCAACTAGAACATAAACTCCATGGAACTATAGTGTGGCCTCTTTTCTTCACTATCACATTTGCAGCACATAAAACAAACCTTTGCAGAAAGTAAAAGCTGACTAAATTTTTACTGAACAAAGGAGCAACATCTCCACTTAACTATTTTAAGCATTTGTTAAAGAACCATTTTTAACTAGAATGCTTCTGAAATTGATGGCTTTCCAAACTTGGTGATGTAGACTAAGTAACAATCTGAGCTTTAAAGCAAGAAAAACATTTATTTGGCATATTAGAATTGCACCTGGGGGAGCACATTTTCAGGTAACAACCTAAATTGTATCTCAAATTAGGGCTGTTTAGGCAAGGATTTTAAAAGGAAAAAGAGGAA
>JAQZBX010045162.1:5366-21238 GCA_029593785.1 Cabassous unicinctus
AGAGACCCAGTGGAGGTTCCAATTCATTTTTTGCGTCTATTTGGATTTGTGGTATTGAATGCTCAGGTAAAACAAGAACTTGTCCGGGCAATATATTAAAAGGATATAAGTGCAGTCATTTTGAATAAACTACAAAAAAAAAAAAGCAATAAAATGTAAAAGCAGATGAGACTTTTCTGATGGTTATACTGTAACTTTTCAAAGCCAATAAAATAATCCTTAGATTCAAAAAATACATATAAGATCAATCTTTAGTTATTTGGGAAATGTAAATTAAACTGCAATAAAGTGCCACTATATACTTACTAACATAACTAAAATTAAAAACACCACTCATACCGGGCATTGGCAGGGATGTGGAGGATCTGAAATTCCAATATACTGCTGGTGGAAATGTGAAATTGTACAACCTTGGAAAACACTGTGGCAGTAATGTATAGTAATATATACCTACCATACAATCCAGCCATTCCAACATAGGCATTTACATAAGAGAAATATATATATATTTTTTTTCCAAAATGTGTGCACATATGTTCACAGCAGCTGTAATGATAGAAACCAAAAATTGGAAAGAATATAGCAAATATCCAACAACCAGTGTACAGATAAACAAATTGCCATATATCCAGACAATCGACTACTACTCAGCCATATAAAGGAATGAATTATTGATATATACACCAATACATATTATGTTGCGTTATGTTATGTTGTTATGTTATGTTGTGTTATGTTATGTTATGTTATGTTATGTTGTACTGTATTGTATTATATTATATCATGTCATATTATATCATGCCATATCATATTATCACCAATATATTATATATTTTGAATCTGAAGATAATTTTGTTGATTGAAAGAGAAAAGGACACATTATATGATTACAGTATCTAAAGTGTAGAAAATGCCAACTAATCTATAATGACAGAAAGCAAATCAGTGCTTCGTGTTGGATTAGGGTTGATAGAAAGGAATTTCAAAAGGGCATAAGACGATTTTGAGGTTTTATTAAAGATATGTTCTGTATCTGGATTGTGGTGATTATTTTGAAGATATGTAGATTTGTCAAAACTCATTAGACCATACCTTAGAAATATGTGCAGTTATTTTGCATATCAATTATACCTCAATGTCTCCATTTTAAACAGGTGGTGTGTAAATGAAAACGGCCATGAATACTTCTTCAAAGAGGCAATAAAACGAAGTAAAAGACAATTACAAAAAATTTAAGGAAGCAGTAAATTTAAGTAAGGGTCTGTTGGGTTAATAGTTACATATGTAAATCATACTATTTACTTTTCCTTTCTTCATATTTTTCATAGTGACTTTTCTTATGTATTCTATCCTTCTTTGGCTTTCTCCAGCAAAGTTCTAGGGAAAAGGATAAATGCTTAATTAGTTGACTGAAAAGTATGCCTTTTTGATTTCCCCTTACCCTGCCCAGTAGGGGTTAAACTAATTTTATAAAGCATTTTTTTTTTATTGTGGAAATAGTTACACACCATTACTCAAATATCTTATGTAAATGTCACAAGTAAATAAGTTAAATTTTATTTGAATAAATGTTCATTGATAACTTACTCTTATAATGTTCAAAAGGGAAATCTGAAAATGTTATCACCATGTTCAAAATCTTTCAAAAATTTGCTTTTAATTTGGAGGAAAAGAACACAGTCTCTGACCTAGAACACAAGACCCTGAGTGATCTCACCAATGCTGGTTTCCATGGACACATGTGGTACTTCTCTGTTGTTCTCTTTGCATGACAGCCAAATTGACCATTTTTTGTTCATCCAGTAACTTAGGCCCTCCAATGATCTAGGCCTTGTGAATGGCACATGTCCACAGGTATTAACTTGTTAGAAATGAAGACCATTTGATACTACCTCAGTTGGAATCATCATTTGAACAAGTTCTCTATAAGATTCATAGGCCTTAAAGTTTGGGAAGCACTGATCTAGGCCACCTTTTGCTGAGGTCTTTTGTCTTTGTCCATTTGCTCTTCTCCCTGTACATTGTCTAGTTGATTCCTACTCATCTTTTAGATTTCAACTCAAAGTGGGGACTTTAGTAATTTTCAAGCTGCAGTTTGCAATGGGGGAGGGCTGTTCCTTGGTGTTGAATAAAAAAATAGAATCTAGTAATTTGGCTTCATTAAAATCATGTTTTTATAGCTCAGACAGAACCTTACTAATCAATGTAGTCAGAGAAACAAATTGTGTATATAAACTGATGTTTGCAAAACATGTCAGAAATTTCATCTGTGTTGAAATGTTGTGGCATAAATGGAAATTTTAATTGTTAAAACTATATGTGTCTGCAATGACTTGATGTTTAGTATTTCAAAATCTATAATGCCCTGTGGATTAACCTGGATGTCTCATGGGTATCCAAAGTCAGCAATGCTGAGTTGAACAACTTATCTTTTTCCTGCAGGGAATCCTTCAGTGCTTTTAGAAGAATTTCACTTATACAATTTTATAATTGTTTGACTATAGTTTTCAATGCAAATTTATATAAATAACATTTTCCTGAATTTGGGAATATAAATCACCAAAATAGATCAATGTGCATAGAATTGCTACTTATGTTATTATCATTCCTGTGGTAACATATTTTTTTCCATTTGAGAAAACCTAACACTTTAAGGTGTATCTACAATTTCTTACAAAATATGGGTAAGAGAGAAATGATTTCTTTAATATTCCTTATTCTTTATATAAAACATTAAAAATACTATTTAATTTACAATAATTTTGGGTTGGGTTTAAAAGATGCTAAAATATCTTGGTGAAAAATGGAAAAAAAATGGTGAATTATCTGTATATTTTATTTTAAATATTCTAAAGCCAAGATACTCAAAATAGCTGTAAGACTGAATTGTTCCTTTACTGAAATTTTACTCTCTTTTTCATCTAGCTATAGTAACCATTTATTATTATTATCATCATCTATTTATTTTGGCAACATATATATGTATTATAAAATTTCCCATTATAACACATATCTAGTTTTTCCTTTTCCCTATTAATAGTGTTGTTGATTCTTTCCAAATGAGGTGAAAATGTTAAATTAAAATATTTTTCAATTGAGAATTTGAGGCATTCTGGGAAGATGGCATCAGAGTAGTAAGGTAAGTCTCAACTCTCTCACAAAAACAACAGAGAAAGGGCCAAAAGATGTCCAAGGGACCTGTGTTGGGAGTCAGCAGACTAGGACAGTGCTGCACAGTCCCCAGAAAGCCAAGGGAGAAAAAGACAAAGAACTTGAAGCAACAAACATGAGTTATTAACCTCCCATGGCAACTGGGAAGGGCATCCATCCCTCATCCTCAATATGTTAAGCCTGGGTAAAATTCTTGGATCACTGTAGCTGCCTGAGAGGGGAACAGATGTATTCTTTTCTGTCAGCTGTTACAAGGGAAGTGGGAGGGTGCATCAGAGGGAGGAGAGTGATTTCTCTTCTATGAATTCAGCCTGCAGAGACTGCATTGAATCTTGGCTCTGGCTATCTTAGTAACTCAGGAAAGCAGAAGTTAAAAGAAACAACTCCATGGAAAGGTTCATCAATGAGTGCCATCTATTGGCCAGCCAGGAAACTCCAAAGAGAAAAACTTCCTTTAGGTCTCCCTTAACCCAAACTCCTGGGGGGAAATCTGAGCTCCATTAGTGAGTCCCTGGTCCAATTTTGATAATTTAAGCTCAATGATTTTAAAGACTCAGAAAATGTTGAACCAAAAATCACAGAAAACCTGTGGAACAAAAACACATGGCAAGAGAGAGAAATTGACCATCAGAATAAATTCACTATGTCTAGGTATGTCAGATACCTAGACATCAGCAAAAAATTACAAGCCATACTAGGAAACTTGAAGGGATGGCCCAGCAAAAGGAACAAACTAAATATCCTGACATGATACAGGAATTAAGACAGCTAGTCAATGATAATCACACAAAACTCCTAAATCAATACAAAGAATTGAAGGAAAATATGACTAAAGTGATAAAGGACATTAAGAAGACACTGGGTAACCATAAAGAACAATTTTAAAGCCTACAAAGAAAAGTAACAGAGCTTATGGGAATGAAAGACACAGCAATGGGATTAAAAATACATTAGGGGCACATAAGAGGAGATTTGAATTGCTCAAAGACAGAATTAATGATTTTGAGGACAGAACTTGTGAACTGGAAAATATAGGAAAACAGAAAGAGAAAAGAATGCAAAAAAAAATGGAACAGCATGTCATGGAATTGAATGAGAATGTGAAATGTACAAACATACACATTATCATGTGTCCCAGAAGGAGAAGATAATGAAAAAGGGGCAGAAATAAGAGTTAAATAATGGCAGAAAATTTCCCAAACCTTATGAAACACATACATATCAATATCCAAGAAGGACAACACACCCCAAACAGAAAAAAACAAATATACCTACCCTGAAATACATACTATCCAGAATAATACATATCAGAGATAAAGAGAGGATTCTGGAAGCAGCAAGAGAAAAGCAAAGCATCACATAAAAGGGAAACTCAATATCATTGAGTGCCGACCTCTCATCAGAACCCATGTAGATGAGAAGAAAGTTGTATGATGTATTTAAATACTAAAAAGAGATAAAATGCTAGCCAGGAATTCTGTACCTGGCAAAACTGTCCTTCATAAATGAGGGTGAGTTTAAAGTCTTCACAGACAAACAAAAACAGAGAGTATGTTACCAAAGGACCAGAATTACAAGAGGTACTAATAGGAGTGATGCAGCTTGAAAGGAAAACAAAATACAACATTCTTCCTTGAGAAACATTCCAAAAGATAGGAATAGAAGGAAGCTTTCTCAATATGGTAATGTGCATATATGAAAAAACCTACAGCTAGCATTGTACTCAGTGGTGAAAAACTGAACACTTTCCTATTGAGATCAGGAACAAAACATGGATGCCCACTGTCACCACTGCTATTCAATATTGTGTCAGAGTTCTAGCTAAAGTTTTTAGCCTAGATAAAGAAATAAAATCACAAAAATAAGATAGAAAGAATTAAAACTTTGCTATTCAATGATGATATAATCTTATATCTAGAAAATCCTGAAAAATCTACAACAAAGCTATTAAAACTAATAGAGTGAAGCAAAGTGGCAAGATACAAGATTAATACACAAAAATCAGTAGCATTTCTACACATTCCTAATGAACAATCTGAGGAAGAAATCAGAAAACAATCCATTTATAATAGTGGGTAAAACAATCAAATATTTAAGAATAAACTTAACCAAGGACATAAAGGACTGGTATTCAGAAAACTACAAAACTTTGCTAAAAGAAACTGAAGAAGACTTAAATAAATTGAAGTACATTCTGCATTCTTGGAGTGGAATAGTAAATATTGTTAAGATGCCAACTCTACCCAAACAGATTTACAAATTCAACCCAATCCCAATAAAAATTCCAAGATCCTTTTTTGCAGAAATGGAAAAGCCAATTTTAAAATTTATTTGGAAGAGTAAGAGACCCCAAATAGACAAAAATATCTTTAAAAAGAACAAAGTTGGAGGACTGTCACTTCCTGACTTTAAAGTATATTAATTAACTATAGTGGTAAAACAAACAAACAAAAACAAAAACAAACAACAACAGCAAAAGAATCCCCAGCATGGTACTAGAATAAATATGGACAGATTGACCAATAGAGTCAAATTGAAAACTCAAAAATAGACCCTCACATCTATAGTCAAATGATTTTAACAAGGCTGTTAAGCCTTCCCAGCTGGACCAGAACAATCTATTCAACAAATGATGCTGGGATAGCTGAATATCCATATACAAAAGATAGAAGGAGTACCCCTATCTCACACCTTATACAAGTATTAACTCAATATGGGTCAAGTACCTAAGTATAAAAGTGAAAACAATAAAGCTCCTAGAAGAAAATGTAGGAAAACATCTTTAGAACTAGCAGTAGGTGGATGTTTCTTAAAACTTACACCCCAAACAGGAGCAACAACAACAAAAATAGATAAATGAGACCACTTCAAAATTAAATACCTTTTCACCTCAAAGGATTTTGTCAAAATGGTGAAAAGGCAGCCAATGTAATGGGAGAAAATATCCAGAAATCATGTATCCAATAAAGGTTTAATATGCAGGATATATAAAGAGATACTACAACTCAACAATAAAAGACAAAATTCCCAATTAAAATATGGGCAAAAGACTTGAAAAGACATTTGTCCAAAGAAGAAATACAAATGGCAAAAAACATGAAAAAGTTCAACATCACTACTGATTAGGGAACTGCAATCAAAACAACAATGAGATATCATTTCACACCTACTAGAATGGCCACTCTTGAAAAATACAAAAATACACATGTTGGAGAGCATATAGAGAGATAGGAATGCTTATTCACTGTTGGTGAGGATGTAAAATAATACAGTCAATGCAGAGGACTGTTTGGCAGTTCCTAACGAAGTTGAATATGGATTTGCCCTGTGAACTAGCAATGCCACTACTTAGTATATACCCAATAACTGAGAGCAGTGATATAAATAAACATCTCTACCATGATGTTCATTGCAGCATTATTCACAATTGCCAAATGGTGGAAACAACCCAGGTGTCCATCAACCAATAAATGGTTAATCACATTGTGGTGTATACAAATGGTGGAATAGTATGCATTTGTAAGAAGAAATGAAGTCATGAAGCATACGAAAACTTGGATGAACCTGGATGATATTACATTGAGTGAAGCATGTGGGACACAAAAGGACAAATACTGTATGATTGACTATTAAGAACTAAATATATTGTGTAAACTCATTGAGTTAATAATTTGAATATAGCACTCTTATTGAGACATATTGACATTCAAAAATAGAATGAGGGTAGGGAATAAAAGCTGAGGGTTAATCTGTGCAGAATTGGTAAAAAGGTTGTTTGGAAATCCTTGGAAATGAATACAAATGGTAAAGCACATCATAGTATTTGCAACTAGCAGAGGTCTTATATGAGTATGACAGTGTTTGAAAGGGAATGTCTAAGGTCATGTATATTAATAGAAGGAAAGCTAAAAGCTGTAACATGCAACTATAACAGAGAAACTTCATATGAAATTTGAATTGGGATAAATTGCATATATAAGACTGTTTTATAAATATGAATACAATTAAACTAGAGAGACAGAAACATAATATCAGCTAAATATGGCAGGGGAAACAGAGATTGAGAAGTGATGAGTTTTTTTTATTCTTTTTGTCTGTTTTCTGTTTATTATTATTGGAACAATGGAAATGCTTTAATAATGATTGAAGTGATGAATGCCCAAAGATTTGATTATACCAAATACAATTGATAATACATTTGGATGGATTTGTGTTTATTAATATGTGAATACATAATTAAATTAAAATTGATTTCTTTAAATTTTTAAAAAACAATTGCATAGGTGCAATCTATGGTGTAAACCAGTTTCTGTTCTGCAAGATTACTGTGATGCCATTAAAGTATACATTTTTTGGCCACTTCTGTTTCAATATCAGCACAGTTCCATGGGTAACAATTGGATGCCTGTGTGGAGACCAAACAAGTTAATGTAGGCTCCTGGGTTTATTTGTTTTTTAATTTTAAGCACTCTATTTTTTAAATTTTTTAAAATATATTTTAAAAGATGCTTAGATTACATAAATGTTACACAAAAATTACAGGATTCCCATGTTCCCAACCTCCCACACCTCCCATAACATCCCACATAAACATCTTTCACTAGTGTGGCACATCACCTGCAATGGATATACACATCCTGGGGCTTTGCCACTAAGCATGAACCATAGTTCACATTGTAGACCACACTCTCTCACACAGTTACATATGTTATTTGCTAATGTAAAATTGCCTATATCTGTCATTGTAATATCACTCAGGATAATGCCCAAGTCCTGAAAAAGCCACTGTATTACAACTGTTTTTCCCTCTATCTGCCCCAAAAGCATCCACTGGCCACTGGCTCCACCTAAATGTTGTAATTTCTTCCATTGCTTCAATCACAATATGTCTACAACAGAATACCAGTAAGTTCACTCTAGTCCATAGATCTTCCCCAATCTTGAGGAGTCTGGGATGGCGATATCTACTCCACCTTCAAGTGAGAGGGGGCATATATCCCATGGATAAGGTGGATGGGATTGTCCTGCCTGCAGCTGCAGACTCTCTCCATTCACTGGGATGGCCATTGTCCCTCATCGTCTCATCACCAGGTAACTTAGGGCAGACCATTTAAATGTAGAGTAGGAGTTGCAGCTCCACCAAGTTTCCAGGCACAGCTGGCATGTGGGCAGGCCAGAGGCTCCAGTCTCTGGAAGTACACCTACAAACTCCAGTATCACATATAGATTTCAATAGAAGGAACTGATGGACCATGTGCAGGGAGGACTTATTTGAGTCCAACTCTGTCACTCTCAGGAGCTTAGAATCCAAAGTAAAGCCCACTGATAAGACATCAATCTCTTGAGCTATCCCCCATATATAGGACCTGTGTGTCTCCAGAGCCCTCAGGAGCCCCTCTGTGTGGGGTGATATCCACTTTGGTGTTCTATGAGATCTTGCTGAGGTGTGCATAAGCGTAACCTCTGGGATGACCTCCCGACTCTCTTTGAAGTCTCTTAGCCACATGAACTCATTTGTCTTTACCCTTTCCCCTTTTAATTCAAGGTCTTTTTCCAGTTGTATTGCCAGTTGGCATTTAGTATTAATCCCTCAGTTCCAGGGAGGCTCATCTGTGGGAGTCATGTCCCACGTTGAGGGGAAGGTAATGTGTTCATATGTTGAGTTTGGCTTAGAGAGAGGCCACATTTGAGCAACAAGGAGGATCTCAGGTGTCAACACTAAGGCACCACATAAGAGTAAGCTAAGTTTCAATTACAAGACCAAAGACTCATAGGGTTAGTCATCAATAACAAGAACCCATCAATGGACCCTCCTCCTTTGCCAGAAACTGCCCCTGCACTTGGGGGACTGTTGCTGCTCTCTTGGAGAATGTGGCAGAGCTCTCCAGGCTGGGAATTCAGTATTCCCTCATTTATTGAGTGATTGTCTACCCACTGTGACCATTCTCCACCCCTTGATCATTTGAACAATTTCATATATCTTTCATGTATATTCAGGTGAACTTCCTCCCATAAATCCCCCATCCCAGACACTCCGCACCCATGATACTCTCCTGCCCCCTCTGTAACCCTTCTGTGATCCAAAACTTCCTTGAAGATGAAGCCCATATAATAATCAAATAAAATTAATAAGAAAATGACATCATAAAGATAAGTTTAAATAAAAGAGATAAAATACATGGAAATATAAAGAAACACTAGAAATAAAAAAAATTAAAGGATTGGGATATTCAAAAATGGGGAAAATTTTTTTTGAATTTATTTTAACATTTTTCCTTTTATCACTGCATTGTCAGGTGTCCAGTCTGTACTGTGGTACCTGCGCCCTCTCACTCCCCAGTGTCTCCCGAATTTTCATTTAATTTTCAAAGAAGTTTTAGGCCACAGCAAAATCACACACAGAATACTAGAGACTCTCATATACTCCACCTCCTTTCCCTTTCCTCACCCCATATGAAAACCTTTTTTATGTGGATGGCAGCATTGTTATAACTGTTATACAGATAGTGAAACATAGCTACTAAACATTGTCAATGGTTTACAGTATAGTTTACAATTTAGATGGCACAGTTTAATAATTTTTTATGATGTTTACCATGTCCTGTGTCCATTACTGTAAGGAAATGAAAAACATTTCCCATGATGACTAAATACCCCGTTTCATCTTTTCTGTTCCTTCCTCTCCATCCTGCTGCGGCACATGCCACTCCCCTGTCTTGACTCATTGGATGACAAGATTCATAGATACATGCAAAAAGAAGTCTTGACATGCTGATTATTCTCTCCTATTAGGATGCACCCTTGTGCCTAAGAGAAACCCACCTGTCTGTTTCTGGGTGAATCGGTCCTCCCAAAGATGGGGATCCATCTCCTTCCCACTCACCATGTGGGTCTCCACTCCCTGACACAACACATTATGACAGGATGAACACTCACACACTCCCCAGAAGTCTACTCCAGATTCACCCCTTCCTGAATGCACCCCCAACCTACACCCTAAACCAGTGTCACTACCTTGTCATACTGCCATGAAAGCATTCCAAGACCTGCACTTTCAACTTCATACCCACAATTCCCATGTTCACCTAGTCCCTCTCCCATCTCTCCCGACAGTATCCTGGGTATTCTCACCTGCCCTTCCTAATCTACCCACCTGACAACCCTGCACAACCAAACACAGTAATATCACTACCCACCTGTCCTTCAATATACAACTATACTTTTTAAATTTACCATAGATTATGTCCATATGGGTGATGGCTCACAAACTTCTCTTCTCTTTCTCTCCCTTGTTAACCTATGTTTCAGACAATGGTTCTCAGAGATTGCTCACTTTCCTCAATTCAAATCAGTGAGGTCATATACTGTTCATCCTTCAATGCCTGGCTTGCTTCACTCAACATAAGGTCTTCAAGATTCACCCATGTTAATCCATGTGTTAGCACTTTATTCCTTCTTACAGCTGAGTAATATTCCATTGTATGTATGTACCACATTTTGTTTATCCATTCATCTGTTGATGGGCATCAGGGCTGATTACAACTTTTGGCAATTGTGAGCAATGCCACTATGAACACTGGTGTGTGTATATCTGTTCATTTCTTTGCTTTCAATTCTTCTGGGTATTTACCCAGCAGTGGAATCATTGGATCATACGGAAGATCTATTGTTATTTTTCTGAGGAACCACCAAACAGTCTTTCACAGTGGCTGGACCATTCCACAATCCCACCAGGAGTGGATGATGATTCCTATTCCTCCACGTCCTCTCCAACACTTACTGTCTGCTGTTTTTTTAATAGCTGCCATTCTGATGTACAACTATCATATCTCATTGCAGTTTTGATTTGCATTTCCCTAAAAGCTAGCGATGTTGAGCATTTTTTCATGTGCTTTTTAGCCATTTGTATTTCTTCCTTGGAGAAGTGTCTTTTCAGGTCACTAGCCCATTTTTTAAATGGGTTGTTTATCTTTTTATTTTCGAGGTGTACGATTTCTTTATGTATGCAGGATATTAGGCTCCTATCAGATATATGATTGCCAAATATTTTCTCCCGTTGAATAGGGTGTCTTTTTATGTTCTTAATAACATCCTTTGAGGTGCAGAAGTTTTTAATTTTGAGGAGATCCCATTTATCTATTTATTTTCTTGCTGTTCATGTTTTGGGTATGAAGTTCATGAAACCATTTCCTATTTCAAGGTCCTGTAGATGCTTCCTTATATTATCTTCTGAGTTCATTATGGTATTGGCTCTTATATCAAGATCTTTGATCCATCTTGAGTTGATTTTTGTATAAGGTGTGAGACGGTATTCCTCTCTCATTCTTTTGGCTATGGATATCCAGTTCTCCAAACACTACTTGTTAAAGAGACCATTCTCTCCCAACTGGGTGGGCTTGGTGGCCTTGTCGAATAACAGATGAGTGTATATGTGAGGATTTATATAATAACTCTCAATTCGGTTCCATTGGTCAGAATGCTTACCCTTGTGCCAATAGCATGCGGTTTTGAGCACTGTAACTTTGTGGTATGTTTTAATGTCAGGTAATGTGATACCTCCAACTTCATTTCTCTTTTTCAACATGTCTTTGGAAATTCAGGGCCTCTTACCTTTCCAAATATATTTTGTAGTTAGTTTTTCCAATTCCTTAAAAAATACACTGTTGACTTTTGTTGGGATTGCATAAAATCTGTAGGTTAATTTGGGTAGAATAGACATCTTGATGATGTTTAGTTTCCTATCAATGAACAGGGAATATTCTTGCATTTATTTAAGTGTTCCTTGATTTTCTTTAACAGTGTTGTGTAGTTTTCTGTATGTAAGTCCTTTACATCTTTAGTTAAATTTATTCCTATGTATTTGATTCATTTGGTTATTATTGAAAATGGTATTTTTTCTTGATTTCCTCCTCAGATTGCTCATTATTGTTGTACAGAAATGCTACTGATTTTTGAGCATTGACCTTATAGCCTGCGACATTACTGAATTCCTTTATAAGTTCTAGAATCTTTGTTGCAGATTACTCTGGGTTTTCTACATATAGGATCAAGTCATCTGCAAATACTGAAATTTTTACTTCTTTTCCAGTTTGGATGACTTTTATATCTTTTTCTTGCCTCAGTGCTCGAGCAAGTACTTCTAAGACAATGTTAAATAGTACTGGTGATAGTGGGCATCCTTGTCTTGTTCCCGATCTCAGAGGGAAGGATTTTAGGATTTCACCATTGATGATGATGTTAGCTTTTGGTTTTTCATATATACCCTTTATCATATTCTGAAAGGTTCCTTTTATTCCTATCTTTTGTAGTGTTTTCATCTGGAAAGAGTGCTGTATTTTGTTGAATGCTTTTTCTGCATCTAAAAAGATGATCATGCAATTTTTTCTTTCAATCTGCTTATGTGGTGTATTACATTGACTGATTTTCTTATATTGAAACATCCTTGAAAAGCTGGGATGAAACCCACTTGGTCATGAAGTATAATCATTTTGATATGATGTTTAATGTGATTAACAAGTATTTTGTGGAGGATTTTGCATCTAGGTTCATTAGAGACATTGGTCTGTAATTTTCCTTTCTTGTGGTATCTTTGTTTGGTTTTGGTATTAGGGTAATGTTGGCATCATAAAATGAGTTTGGCAATATTCTTTCTACTTCCATTTTTTTGGAAGAGCTCTAGCAGAATTGGTGTTAGCTCTTTCTGGAATATTTGGTAGAATTCATCTGTGAAGTCATCTGGTCCTGGGATCTTCTTAGTTGGGAGGTTTTAATAACTGAGTCTATCTCTTTACTTGTACTTTGACTGTTGAGTTCATCAATTTCTTCTTTCATCAATGTAAGCTGTTTGTGAGTTTCTAGAAACTTGTCCATTTCATCTAAATTATCATTCTTGTTGGAATATAATTTTTCAAAGTATCCTGTTATGATACTCTTTATTTCTGTGGTGTCAGTAGTGATATCCCCTTGCTCATTCCTTATTTTGTGTATTTCATCCATTCTCTCTCTCTTTTTTTTTGTTAGTCTGCCTAAGGGTTTGTTAATTTTATTGATCTTCTCAAAGAACCAGCTTTTGGTTTATTTTATTTTTTCCACTGCTTTCTTATTGTCTATTTCATTTAGTTCTGCTCTAATCTTTGTTATTTCCTTCATTCTACTTCTTTTACATTTAGTTTGTTGTTGTTTTTCCAATTCCTCCAAGTGTGCAGTTAGGTCTTCAACTTTAGCTCTTTTTTCCTCTTTATTATATGTATTTATCGCTATGAACTTCCCTCTCAGTACGGCTTTCACTGCATCCCATAGGTTTTGATATGTTGTGTTGCTATTTTCATTAGTTTCAGGGTATTTACTGATTTCGAGATTTCCTCCTTGACCCACTGTTTGTCTAAGAGTGTGTCGTTTAACTTCCATATCTTTGTGCCTAATCTGTTTCTATGGCCCTTAGTGATTTCCAATTTCATTCAATTATATTATCTCAATCTTTCTGAATACTTTAAGAGTTGTTCTGTGGCCTTGTATATAGTCTATCTTGGAGTATGATCCATGTGCACTCAAGAAGAATGTAAATTCTGCCATATTTGGGTGTAGTGTTCTGTATATGTATATTAAGCCCAGGTCCTCTAATGTATTGTTCAGAGTCTTAGTTTCTCTATTCATTCTCTGTCTAGATGTTCTGTTTGATGATGATAATGGTGTATTAAAGTCCACACTATAATTGTAGAGGCATTTATTTCTCCACTTATTTTTTCCAGAGATCGCCTCATGTATTTTGAGGCACCCCGATTAGGTGAAAAAATGTTTATGATTGTTCTCTCTTCTTGAGGGATTATGCCTTTTACTAATATATACTGTCCATCTTTGTCTCTTTCAATAGTTTTGCATTTAAAGTCTATTTTGTCTGATATTAGAATAGCTACTCCTGCCCTTTTTTTGGCTATTGTTAGCTTGTAAAATTGTTTTCCAGCCGCTCACTTTCAGCCTCCTTAAATCCCTGGGTCAAAGGTGGGTTTCTTGTAAAAAGCATATAGATGGATCAGATTTCCTTCTCCATTCTGCCAATCTGTGTATCTTGAGTGGTGAATTTAATTCATTAACATTAAGTGTTATTACTCACAATGAATTTCTTACTTCAGTCATATTTTCTTTCCATTAATGTACGTCATGTATTGTTTTGATTCTTTTTTTTTTTTTTGGTCTTTTTAATTTTTTTTAAACTCTCCTCCAACTCTCTCTCCCTTGATTTTTCCCTTCAACTTGTAGAATTTCTGTTAGTATTTCTTCAAGTGCAGGTTTCCTATTGGCATACCCTCTTAATTTCTGTTTATCTGTGAATATTTTAAACTCTGCATCATTTTTGAATGCCAGTTTTGCAGGATAGCAAATTTGTGGCTGGAAGTTTTTTCTTTTAGTACTTTGACTATGTCATACCACAGTATTCTTGCCTCCATGCTTTCAGAGGATAAATCAGCATTTAATCTTATTGGGCTTCCATTGTATTTGATGGTTCTCTTTTCTCTTGCTGCCTTGAGAATTTTCTGTTTCTCTTGAGCATTGGACATTTTGACAAATATATGTCTTGTAGTTGGCCTGTTTGGATTTATACTGTTTCAGGTGTACTGTACTTCCTGGATCTGCATATCCATCTCTCTCAATAGGGCTGGAAACTTTCAGCCATTATATCCTTCAGCACTCCTTCTGTTCCCTTTCGCTTCTCTTCTCCTTCTTGGATGCCCTTAATGCATATGTTTGTTCATTTTGTGCTGTTTGTTAAATCCCTGTGTCCCTGCTGGGTTTTTTCTAATTTTTTTGTCTATCAGTTCTACTATCTGTTTGATTTCAGATATATTGTCTTCCACATCACTAATTCTTTCTTCTGCCTGTTCAAATCTGCTGTTATGTGAATCCAGCGTCTTTTGATTTCTTGGATTGTGCCATTGATCACCATCATATACATTATCTTTTTATGTATGTTTACAATTTCTTCAGTATGTTCTCCCAGTGTCTTCTTAATATCCTTAATCTCTTCCTTCACTTCATTAAGTTGGTCCATGATATTTGTTTGGAAAACTTTGATTAGTTGTTCAGTGTTCTGCCTCTCTTCCTGGTTTTTAGATTGTTCATTGAACCAGTCCATGTCTTCCTGTACCTCAGTGTTGTTTGTAATTTTTTGTTGCCCTCTAGTCATCATTTTATCTTGATGGGTTTTATTCTGTTGATTAGCTTCTCTCTCTGCTGTAGACTTTTATTTATTTGGTGGTTCTGTGTCTGTGTTAAGTGTTCTCTTTGAAACTTTTTCTTCTAATTTTATTTTTTTGCTTCTTTCTATGTTCCCTTGAAGGCAAAAGATTAAGGTCAGAGAAATTGTAATATGTGAGATAGGAAGAAGGATAATAGTAATATTGATAAAATTTAGAAGAGGGGCCATATAAGACTTAGTGAAATGGATATTTAGCTCATGTAGGCAGTTTAGAGTAATAGGGAAAAAAGTATAGTACCTACAATGGACTGGGAAACCAAATAGAGGTGTTTATATATAATGATTTAGAAGGCTAGAATGATGAGGAGGAAGAGAAAGAGTCAAGAAAGGGTTGAAAGGAAAAAGTTAATATTAATTTTAAAAAGATGAAAACAGAATGAATAGAATAATAATTGGTACCCATAAGTTGTGGACTAATGAAAAAACATGGTATGTAAGAACCACAACA
>JAQZBX010045163.1:0-21138 GCA_029593785.1 Cabassous unicinctus
TGAGAGGCCCGGGGTTCGCTTCCCGGCGCCTCCTTGTGAGGGCAGGCCGCCGTGGGCTGATGCGGCAAGACCTCACAGCAAAGGGGAGATAAGCAGACACAGAGAAGACACCCATCGAATGGACACAGCAGCACAAGCAGCAAGGGGGGTTAAATAAAATAAATAAATCTTTAAAAAAAAAAAAAAAAAAACTCATCTCTGGGAAGACTTCCCTGATCTGGCCATTCTCCTTTCTTCTATACTCCCTTAATATTTGTACTCTCAAATGCAATATTTGTTGAATGAATCTCTGAATGGATTGATTTTGCTTTTATTTGCATTGGTATGTTGCTGTATATATTATATGATATTCAAGTATTGGCAATCTTTTTGGGTGCTCGTCTCCATGCTAGACACTGTTGGGGAGATGGACAAAAAGGCAAGGTGTCTGACCTCAGTGCATTGCTGATGATTTCTTACGTTCTGTGTGTGTGTGTATGTGTGTGTGTTTATGTGTGTCTGCATACATCTAATCACACCTTTCTCCTTTATCTTCTCAGCACAGAAGGGTTCAGTCAGTCCCGTGGGGGCCGACCAGAGGCTGCCAGGCTACTGGTAGTTGTCACCGATGGAGAATCACATGATGGGGAGGACCTTCCTGCAGCATTAAAGGCCTGTGAGGCTGGAAGAGTGAAGCGCTATGGGATTGCCGTGAGACTCAACTCTGGATCTGGGAGGTTTTGAGGGGCGGGTGTGACATTTAGGAGTGGGAACTTCAGGAAAACAGGAGCAGTGACTACTTCCCAGCCTTCAGCCATGTTTCCTTTCTTTCACTTTAGTTGGCTGTTTTCTGTACCATCTCTGACACCTCACTCCACACAGCCCACTTTTGATCTTCTGGCCCCAGGTACTTGGTCACTATCTCCGGCGGCAGAGAGACCCCAGCGCTTTCCTGCGGGAAATCCGAACTATTGCCAGCAATCCAGATGAGCGGTTCTTCTTTAACGTCACAGATGAGGCTGCGCTGACTGACATTGTAGATGCGCTAGGAGACCGGATTTTTGGCCTTGAGGGTAATTATTGCCCTGGAGAAATGGAGAACAGAGTTGGGGATTCTGGAGTGTAGGTTGGGTTTTGGAATGAATTCAATAGGTCAAAGGAGGAACTATCTTCTCCTGATATTGCCTTGATATTTTCTCATGCTCTAGGGTCCCATGGAGAGAATGAAAGCTCCTTTGGGTTGGAAATGTCTCAGATTGGTTTCTCCACTCATCGGCTGAAGGTTGGACTGACCCTGACTCCTTCATGACCCTGTCTGACCTTTGACCCCTTCATGACTCCTTCCAACCTCTGATCCAGACAACCTCAACCCCTGTCCAGATTCCTCCTTTAACCAGCCTCTATGCTCTCCTTCCCATGCTTTTCCAACTGACTCCAGCATACTCTCAGTGACCTTAGAGAGTTTTTCCGCCTTATTCCCCACTGTCTTTTCAGTGACTTCAACTGGTTCTGTCCCACAGGATGGGATTCTCTTTGGGATGGTGGGGGCCTATGACTGGGGGGGCTCAGTGCTCTGGCTTGAAGAAGGTCACCGCCTTTTCCCCCCACGAATGGCCCTGGAAGATGAGTTTCCCCCTGCATTGCAGAACCATGCAGCCTACCTGGGTAAGTGGCAGAAAGTTGCACAGAATTGGCTGGAGTTGGGGCGGTGGGGGCGGGGGGCGCGGTTTTCCCAGTTGGGAATATGAAGTACTCCCTCCCTCTTAGCTCATATAATCCCTGCTTCTCACTGACCTCCTGCTACTTCCCCTGGGACCTCCTTTGGTGCCTTTAGGGAATCCTCCTACTCTAACCCCATCTTCTTTTACTTCAACCTCTGATTCCTTCCCCACTTTTAGGGTACTCTGTTTCTTCCATGCTTTTGCGGGGTGGTCGCCGCCTATTTCTCTCAGGGGCCCCTCGGTTTAGACATCGAGGAAAGATCATCGCCTTCCAGCTTAAGAAAGATGGGACTGTGAGGGTCGCCCAGAGCCTCCAGGGGGAGCAGGTAGGGCATTCAAGGGAGGGTGGGACTCTTGGATCCCTGCGGCACCTCTGGGCTGTGGGCAAGAGTGTGAAGGGGCAAGAGAGAGGCCTGAGAAGTCTGTGCTGAATTCTGGTTGGCAGAGTCTGCCAGGGGTGAGGACCAGATTAGCAGGCTGGTGAGTGCTTCCACCAGCTCCACTTATCCACAATCGCCTTCCCTTTTCTCTGGGGTCACCACCACCCACCACTCCCCAGATTGGCTCATACTTTGGCAGTGAGCTCTGCCCATTGGATATGGATGGGGACGGAACAACTGATGTCTTACTTGTGGCTGCTCCCATGTTCCTGGGACCCCAGAACAAGGAGACAGGACGTGTTTATGTGTATCTGGTGGGCCAGGTGAGACTTGCTGGGACCCCCTAGGATGTGTGTGTGTGTGTGTGTGTGTGTGTGTGTGTGTGTGTGTGTGAAGGTGGAAGGGAGGGAAGGCACAGATATTTAAGGGCTGACTGAGAGGTTGGCACTGTCAGACCAGCATCTTCTACCTTTTCCTCACTTCCACCAGCAGCCCTTGCTGACACTTCAGAGAACACTTCAGCCCGAACCCCCCCAAGATGCTCGGTTTGGTTTTGCAATGGGTGCTCTTCCTGACCTGAATCAAGATGGCTTTGCTGATGTGGCTGTGGGGGCGCCCCTTGAGGATGGGCACCAGGGAGCACTGTACCTGTATCATGGCACCCAGAGTGGAGTCAGGCCCCGTCCTGCCCAGGTCAGGAGTGCCCAGATGAGGCAGGGGATGGTGGTAAGAAGGGGAGGGGAGGAGTTTTCTGCCTATCAAGAGTTCCCTTGGCTTGATTCCCAAACTGAGCAAGTGCTTTAATCAGTAGGCAACAAGGTAAGGAGATGGGATAGGATACAGGGTGCTGAACTAGGGACCACTGAACACAGGTATATTTCTTTTATTCCCTGCCTCATGGGAGGATTAGAGAGAGCCAGGTGGGAAGCCTGGGAAACCAGGTGTGTGAGTCCCTACCTCATTCTCCCCTTTTTCCTCTCAGCGGATTGCTGCTGTCTCCATGCCGCAGGCCCTCAGCTACTTTGGCCGAAGTGTGGATGGCCGACTAGATCTGGATGGAGATGATTTGGTAGATGTAGCTGTGGGTGCCCAAGGGGCAGCCATCCTGCTCAGGTGAGGGGTTCCAGCTCAGGCATCACTGGACAGGGTAGCATAGCCATTAAAAACAAGGGCTTTGGAGTCACAGACTTAGATTTGGGTTATCTTGGTCAACTTAACCTCCAAGTTTATAAATTAGGAATAATAATAGTACTTACCTGAGAGGCCTGTTTTGAGGATTAAATGAGATAACCTATGTAAAGATCTTAACCCAGTACCTAGCGTAAGTACTTCTTAAATGTCAGCCATTACCTTAATTCTGTCAGGGGCTTCAGGGAATGGTGATCCACGTGCATCTAGACCCTATGGGTAGAGGTGAAAGTGGGACAGCATCGTTCTTCCCTTTGACCACGGGGAGACAAATGCTTCTCAAAGGGCTTACCTCCTGCTAGCATTTCTTTTCTGTCTCGGCTCCAGCTCTCGGCCCATTGTCCGCCTATCCCCTTCACTGGACGTGACCCCACCAGCTGTCAGTGTGGTTCAGCGGCACTGCAAGCGGCGAGGCCAAGAAGCATCCTGCCTGACCGCTGCCCTGTGTTTCCGAGTGACCTCTCGTACCCCGGGCCGCTGGGATCACCAATTCTGTAAATGACTACAGTCCCTGCTAGTCAGCCCTCAACCCTTGCCTGCCTTGTTCTCTGGACCTCTCTCCACCCTCATTCTTGCCCCCCTATTCAGACGTGAGGTTCACAGCTTCACTGGATGAGTGGATGGCTGGGGCCCGCGCAGCGTTTGATGGCTCTGGCCAGAGGCTGTCCCCTCGGCGGCTCCAGCTCAGTGTGGGGAATGTCACTTGTGAACAGTTGCACTTCCATGTGCTGGTGAGGAGGGGTCAAGAACTGCTTTAGAGCAGGGCCTGGGAGTGAGGGGAAGCCTGAATTAGAGGAGGAATTTCAGCTGGATCAGCATGAAAGCAGAAGCCGGGAAAGGGAGGGAGGGGACACTTACCTGACCTGGAGTTGGGCTGATCCGGGTTTGAATCTTAGCTCTGCCATTTACCAGCTGTGAGCTCTGGTACATCACTTTAACCTTCAAACCTCAGTTTCCTTGCCTGCAGACGGGGAATAATACTAATAACTACCTCATAGGAGTTGGGTTAGAAGTAAATTTAATCATATCAATAAAACCTCAGTTCCATGCCCAGCAAACAGAAAGTCCTCAATACATGATCAACTAGGATTGTCACACCCTGCCAGGGGCCTGGGTATACCTCTGACTTTGGCTCCCCATGACCCTTGACTCTGATTTCCCCCAGGATGCATCGGATTACCTCCGGCCAGTGACCTTGACTGTGACCTTTGCCTTGGATAATACCACAAAGTCAGGGCCTGTGTTGGATGAGGGTTCACCTACCTCCATACAAAAACTGGTCAGCAGTGCCAAGCCCTGCCCCTGGGTCCCAACCCTGTCCTTCTCAATGAATTCACGAGAAAAGGGAGGGTGGAGACATGACATCACAGTGAAATTTGGCCTGGGACCTCCCCCTTATCAAAGTATACCCACTCTTCTGTCTTCACTTCCCCCACAAATCCCATTCTTTTCTCCTAGCCTTCCTCTCAGCCTCCAGCTCCTTCTCTCTCCTCTAGATTCCCTTCTCCAAGGACTGTGGCCCTGACAATGAATGTGTCACGGACCTGGTGCTTCGGGCTAATATGGACATTAGAGGCTCTAGGTGGGTTAGACATGAGCTGGCTAAACCAGGGTGACCTGAGACATATTGGAAGGGACTAGAAGGGTGCTGGGGGGTTGTCGCTCACCCAGGATAACAGGACTGAGGCTTTCGGCTCCCCTTCAACTCCTGGGTTATCCCTTATCCATCCCTCCTAGGAGGGCCCCATTCGTGGTTCGAGGTGGTCGGCGGAAAGTACTGGTGTCAGCGACTCTGGAGAATAGGAAGGAAAATGCCTACAACACTAGCCTGAGTCTCAGCTTCTCCAGAAACCTCCACCTGGCCAGCCTCACTCCTCAGGTGCCCTTGGGGGAGGGGTTTGGGAAGAGGGGAGAAAGGAGGAGGACGGAGATTGGGGTATTGGCCTCAGCCTTGAGGTGCTCTGGAGGAAGACACAGTTTGGAGGCTGGGGCCAAGAGAGCTGACTTACAACTGCAGCCCCAGATCCAGCCTCCACCCCACCTGCTCTGCCCTCAGAGGGACAGCCCAGTGAAGGTGGAATGCGCCGCCTCTTCCCCTCATGCCCGGCTCTGCAGTGTGGGGCATCCTGTCTTCCAGACTGGGGCCAAGGTAAGTTAGGGCCCAGGATGAGAAAGGAGCTCTGGGAGAGTAGGGGCTGGGATCTGTGGGGCCTGGAGGAAGGGAGGCACACAAGGGTCCTGTTCCTCTGGAGTTGCCTCCTGCAGAAGAATCTACCATGACCCCATGTCCCCTGCCCCACCAGGTGACCTTTCTGCTAGAGTTTGAATTTAGCTGCTCCTCCCTCCTGAGCCAGGTTCTCGTGAGACTAGCCACCACCAGGTGAGAACAAGGGAAATTCCTTCCAGACCTCTCTTGGGTCTTGACTGGAGCAGGTAGGGGAATTCTATCAGAGAGGGGTGTCTGAGGAGGGCCTGAGATGATGTGAGCCTCTCCTCCTGACCCTACAGCAATAGCCTGGAGACAAATAGGACCATTCAAGATAACACTGCCCAAGCCTCAGCCTACATCCAGTATGAGCCTCACCTCTTGTTCTCTAGGTATGGCCCAACTCCAGCTGGGACCCATTTCTGACCCCAGATTCATACTGTTTATGTTTCCTTCCTCTCCCTCCATGTACTTCAGTGTTCATAGAACCCCAAAACCTTGGGACTGCTCCTTTTTTTTTGCTCTCAATCCCACTCATACTGCGAAACCTTCTCTTTTAAGCATCTTATTTTCCTAGGAATAGAGTACCTGGGGAATGGAGCTGGGGGAAAGAGGGATGGGATGTGGCCATGAAGCTTGCACCAAGTCCATGTCATGTCCATTTCTATTTTCTCCATGTGCCCCCACCTCTTTATCCATGTGCTGGCCTTGTCTTCTCTGAATCCATGTCTGTGTGCTGATCATATGCCCCTGTGTCTGTGACCATGTACTTCCTGACTTGGTATCCACGCAGTGAGTCTACCCTGCACCGCTATGAGGTTCACCCATTCAGGGTCCTCCCAGTGGGTCCAGGCCCTGAATTCAAAACCACTCTAAGGGTGAGAAGCTGGAGGGGGTCCTTGGCATGAGGGGGAGGAGCAGCAGTTGTGTGAGAGAAGAATGGAAAGAGTCTTTCTTGGATCTCAATGATATCTGGGGTGAAGGGAAACAGATGAGGAAGGGTCTTCTATCTCCCACCTCTTTCCATTTCCAATCCTCCTCCCAGGTTCAGAATCTTGGCTGCTATGTGGTCAGTGGCCTCATCATCTCAGCCCTCCTTCCAGCTGTGGCCCATGGGGGCAATTACTTCCTATCCTTGTCTCAAGTCATCACTAACAATGTGAGTCTGGGTTAGGGGTGTGTGGAGACTTGCCACCTTAAGCTGGTGGACTCATTGAAGCTAGACTTCCACACACACTAGCTACCTATCTTCTGAGTCCTCTGGGGGAGCCTCCTTTTCCATATGTGGCTCTTTAGGAAGAAATAAAGGGATTATCTAGGGAAGAACTGCAAGAGTATGGGAGGTATGTTCCTGCTCAGCCTAGGGTGGCTGGCCTCTCACCATCAGGAGGATCCCTCAGGTTGGATCTTCCTCCAGGCAAGCTGCACAGTACAGAATCTGACAGAGCCCCCAGGATCCCCTGTGCATCCAGAGGAGCTTCAGCATACAAGCAGACTGGTATGAGTCACAAGAGGAGGCTGTCCAGAGTGGGGATCAGTTGGGACCAGTGGAGTCCGGGGAGCCATGAGACAGGGGAGTGGGGCCTAGAAGGGGGAGGAGATCTTTCTACCCCACAATCCTGATTTGTCTCTCTCTCCTGGTAGAATGGGAGCAATACCCAGTGTCAGGTCGTGAGGTGCCACCTTGGGCGGCTGGCAAAGGCGACCGAGGTCTCTGTTGGGTTACTGAGGCTGGTTCACAATGAATTTTTCCGGAGGGTAAGCCTTTCCTTTTGACTACTCCCACCTTCTGCTCCTATCTGGAACTTTAGCATAGGTTTCGGAGAGAGCCAGACCTGTTTTCAAGTTCCGTCTTTGCCTCTTACTAGCCTGTTGACCTTGAGCAAATTATTTTGTCTCTCTGAACTTTTCTCATCTTTAAAATGGAGATGATAATTCTTCCTTCATGGGTTCATTTTGAAGAATAAATGAAATAATGAACTAGACATATGGTGAATCTTATTGAGTAATGAAAACTAGTTATTATCTTTGTATTTTTTCCATTTACCATCCCTTAGTGCTATATTAATAATGACTCAACATTTACAGATTAACTAAATCCAATCAATTAATAAGCCATCAAGTGCCAATTTACTTTATAAAGGGCACTGTGTTAGATAGATACGGAGGCAAATTTCTCCAACCCTCAACACCAAGCCTAAATCGTTGTAGGTGCTTAATACATTTTTGTTAAATTAATGAATAAATGACTGATTTTTTTTTCACATTTTATTATTGTACTGTTAACTATAGTTCTTGGTTTAACTTAGGGCTCACTGTATTGTGCAGTTCCATGAAATTTTTTTTAAATTTTATTCTAGTAACATATATACAACCTAAATTTTCCCCTTTTAACCACATTCAAATATATAATTCAATGCTGTTAGTTACAGTCACAATATTGTGCTACCATCACCACCACCTATTTCCAAAACTTTTCTGTTATCCCAAATAGAAACTCTGTACATTTTAAGCCTTAACTCCCTGTTCCCTACCTTCACCCTTTCCCTGGTAACCTGTTTTCTAGATTCTGACTCTATGAATTTGCTTGTTCTAATTGTTTTATATCAGTGAGATCATACAATATTTGTCCTTTTGCATCTAACTTATTTCACTCAATTTGATGTCTTTAAGGTTCATCCATGTTGTTGCATATATCAGAACTTCATTCCTTTGTAGGGCTGAATAATATTCCATTCTATGTATATGTCACACTTTGTTTATCCATTTGTTTGTCGGTAGACTCTTGGATTGCTCCCATCTTTTGTCAGTTGTGAATAATTCCGCTTTGAACATTGGCGTGCAAATATCTGTTCAAGTCCCTGCTTTCAGTTCTTTTGGGTATATACTTAGAAGTGGGATTGCGAGATTGTATGGTAATTCTGTACTTAACTTTTTGAGGAACTGCCAAATTGTCTTCCACAATGGCTGTACCATTTTACATTACTACCTGCAATGAGTGAATTTTCCTATTTTTCCACATCATCTCCAATACTTGTAATTTTCTTTTTTTATTATTTTTTATAATAGCCATTCTAGCCGGTATGAAATGGTATCTTATTGTGGTTTTTATTTGCATTTCCTCAACGGCTAATGATGTTGAGTGTCTTTTCATGTGCTTTTTGGCCATTTGTAAGTCTTCCTTGGAGAAATGTCTCTTCAAGCTTTTTACCCATTTTTAAATTGGGTTATTTGTCTTTCAGTCGTTGAGTTGAAGGATTTCTTTATATATTCTGGATATTAAACTCTTATCAGAATGTGGTTTCCAAATATTTTCTCCCATTATGTAGGTTGTCGTTTTACTTTCAAGTAAAGTCCTTTGAGGCACAAGAGTTTTTAATTTTGATGAGTTCCCATTTATTTTTTCGTTTGTTGCTTGTACTTTGGGTGTAAAGTCTAAGAAACCATTGCCTAACATGAGGTCCTGAAGATACTTCCTTACATTTCCTTCTAGATGTTTTATAGTTCTGCCTCTTATATTAGGGTCTTTGATCCATTTTGAGTTGATATTTGTATATCGTGTGAGATAGTGGCCCACCTCCATTCTTTTGCAAAAGGAGATCCAGTTTTCCCAGCACCATTTGTTGAAAAGACTATTCTTTCCCAATTGACTGGACTTTGCTCCCTTGTCAAAAATCAGCTGGCCATACAGTTCCTCAGAAAGCTAAGTATAAAATTACCATATGACCCGGCAATCCCACTTCTAGATATATACCCAAAAGAACTGAAAGCAGAGACTCAAACAGATATTTGTAAACCAATGTTCAAAGCGGAATTATCCACAATTGACAAAAGATGGGAGCAATCCAAGGGTCTACCAACTGATGAATGGATAGACAAAATGTGGGTATATACATAGAATGGAATATTATTCAACCCTACAAAGGAATGAAGTCCTGATACATGCAACAACATAGATGAACCTTGAACACATCAAGATGAGTGAAATAAGTCAGACACAAAAGGACAAATATTATATGATTTCATCGATATGAAACAATTAGAATAAGCAAATTTATAGAGTCAGAATCTAGGTTACCAGGGGCTTGGCTGAGGTAGGCAATAGGGAATTAATGCTTAAATTGTACAGAGTTTCTATTTGGGTTGATTGTAAAGTTTTGGAAATGGATGGTGATGATGGTAGCATAACATTGTGAATGTAATTAACAGCACTGAATTATATATATGAATATGGTTAAAAGGAGAAATTTTAGGTTGTATAAATATTACTAGGATAAAAATTTAAAAAAACATAGGACTGTACAACACAGTGAACCCTATTGTAAACGATGGACTATAGTTAATAGTACAATTATAAAAATGTTCTTTCATGAATTATAACAAATGTACCACACTAATGCAAGGTGTTAATATTAGGGTAGCATATGGGAACTCTGTATTTAATGTATCTTATGCATAATTTTCCTTAACCTATAACTTCTAATAAATTTTATGAAAAAATCAGTTGGCCATAAATGTGAGTGTTGATTTCTGAGCTCTTAATAAATGATTGATATTACATGCAGAATTTGTATTGGGGAGTAGTGGGAAGTAAAATAGTATAGTTTGGGAAATGGATGTGGCTCAAGAGGTTCGGTGTCCATCTACCATATGGAGGGAACAGAGCTCGATCCCCAGTACCTCCCGGTAAAAAATAAAAAAAAATAGTATAGTTTGAAATTATGAAAGGTCTCTAATGCTAGAGAGATAAAATTGAATATGATAAACAGAAATCAGTGAGAGTTCCTGAGTGAGAAATGACATCATAATTATAAGAGCCTACATTTTTTTAGCACTAGGGGTTTATATTGTGCTTTTGCATATATCATCTACTCTGAACAACACAAAATTCTTGTGATATAGGTACATATATTAGGAATGTTAAGTCTGGCAGACAACCCCTCTCCAAGTCTGATTCCGTATGTATTCCTCTTTGGTGACTTTTTTCCCATTCATTTATTCATCCTTTCAACAAAGATTTAAGAAACCTCTGTGTACTTGGCACCATGCTAGGCACTAGGCACTAGGCACTGGGAACACAAAAGTTAGTAAGACACAGCCCTTGCTTTCAAGTTGCTGATAATTCAGTGGTGAAAGGCAGAGAAGTAAACAGAGTATTACAACCTAATACAGGGTGGTGGATTAGGAGGAAACACTTCCCTAAATCCCAGAGTGGATGATTTCTAAACTTCAATCTAAAGGGGGGGGTGGGGGCAGGTGTAACTCAAGTGGTTGAGCACCTGCTCCCATGTACAAGGTCCCGGGTATGATCCCTGGTACCTCCCAAAAACAAAATAAACAAATGAAAAAACCAACTGTCATTGGGGAGTGGATGTAGCTTACGAGGTCCTGGGTTTGATCCCTGGTACCTCCTAAAAATAAATAAATGAAGAGGGGATAGGGGTTAGCCAAAGGAAAAGGGAATGGAATGCATTTCAGGCAGAGCGAGCAGCATATATGATGGACCAGAGGCATTTCCATTTGTTACCTTTCCTTTCTTTTCCCATTGGTCTCCAACCTTTTTGCTCTGGTCTTGAGCATCCTGGAAGTGCCTCTCAGCTTTGTCTTTGCTTCTGGGATTCCAGAGAATCAAACCACCTTGTCATGGCTCATTCAAACACCTTCCCATTTACTTGTTCTACAGGCCAAGTTCAAGTCTCTGACAGTGGTCAGCACTTTCGAGCTGGGAACTGAGGAGGGCAGTGTCCTACGGCTGACTGAAGCCACCCGTTGGAGTGAGGTGGGGTTGGGGACTGAATTTAAAAGGTGCGAAAATAGTGAGGGTAAGGATGGGGTAAGGGCACCCCGGGCACCAGTAGGCAGCAGTTGGTGAGTCACAAATGATAAATCAGTATAGTGGGCCCCATTCCTACTTCAGTTTCTTCCTTTGACTAGAAAGAAGTGATTATTTCTTCTATTTGGGGGCTGGTTTTGCTGTAATGTGGAGTGAGGCTAGCTGGGCTAAAGGGTACATGTTAAAAACAGCTTCTCTTCCCATACAGAGCCTCCTGGAGGTGATTCAGACGCGCCCTGTCCTCATCTCCCTGTGGATTCTCATCGGTAGTGTCCTGGGAGGGCTGCTTCTGCTTGCCCTCCTTGTCTTCTGCCTTTGGAAGGTAAGCACTGCTTAGTGGGAAGTATGGGGCATAGTACCCATGGTTTGAGGAATCCAGGATTAAGGCAGCCAAGCAGACAGTGGGTATCGTGCTTGGATCTCCTTCACTGTATTTTACAACTGTTGGTTGAATTAAACTAAGCTGAATAAAATAAATTTTAATTCCGTTTTTGGAAGCAGAACAAAAGTACAGACTTCAGATAAGTCTGAGAGCTGTTGGCAAGATCCCCAGTCAAGGCATTTGGTGATGACTCTTATCTCTTCCTCTACAGCTTGGCTTCTTTGCCCGTAAGAAAATCCCTGAGGAAGAGAAAAGAGAAGAGAAGTTGGAGCAATGAATATAGAAGAAGGCTCTAGAAAGTCCTCTCTGGCAGCTTCTTCAAGAGACTTGCATAAGAGTGGAGGTTTGCGGGGTCAGATGAAGCCTCTGGTCCCTCTCCCCAAACCTGCAGTCTAACTTGACTTTTGAGTCATAGGGAAGCTATTGGCAAAAGATGAGGCTTTACCTCAGCCAAGAAGGGCTGACACAAAAAACACCAGTGCTACCACTCTGTGCTTCCCCTCCTCCTTACGATCCTGGTTCAGCATTGGGGTCTCTGAGGACCTGTTTTTTTCTCATTCCTAGGAATCAAGACTTTTTTTTTGGTCTAGGTCCCTGACACCTTTGAGATTCCCTCTGTGCCTTCCCTTACAATTTGGAAAGGATAAGGGTTATCCTTTTCCAATCCCTGCCTTCTCACCTTCTTGCCTGCCCCCTACTCCACAGGAGGGAGCTGACGTTGGCTTGAAAGAAGAAAAGTCAACATCTGCTGCTTTCCTGTGGAGTCTGGTGATTCAGAGAGCCGGATGGGGAGAGTCAACAGGAAAAAAGGAGGGAGGGAAAAAAGCCACAGGAGACATTCTGTACGATTCCAAGGAACAGAGGAGCCTTTAGACAGGCAACTGGCATCCCCCTGAAACCTGAGACTTCGTGCGCTTGCCCGCCCTCAGGTGCTGGTGAAACAGAGCTGCCCCCAGGCTGGTTGGGCATAGGCTTCCCAACTGACGGGCAGCCTTCTTTGGGAGCAAAGCCAGGGCTTGGTGCCTGATTTTCTGGAGCCAGGGGCCCCCAGATGGCTAGAGCTGGAATAGCAGAGAAGACCTTATACTTCAGGGAGTGGATACTTCAGGCAGTGTTTTCACCCTCTCTCAGGCCTTCCCCACCATTAGGCCTTCCGTGGTGACTTCTCATTCTCCAGAGATAAGGAGATAGTGGAAAATCCTTTCACCTTATCAGCTTTGGGAAGCAGCAGCCCCTAGGGATCTAAATAAGTGGGGTCTGCATAAAGGAAGAAGCCAAAGTGTGTGGTGTGAGGTCTGTGGGGAACAAGCACTGGTTGTGTAGTACAAATAGCTCCCTGGAAAATGTTTCCAGGGCAACCCCAGTCACACCTATACCTGCTAGAGCTTCTCTGGTGGAATCAGTTTACCAACCCTTGCCTGTTGTCTCTGGACTCTCTCCCACCCCCTTCACTCCCATTGTTTGGTCATGGCCAGTAAAGGGAATTGTATTCTCATCAACAACTGGGTGATGTATTTCTTTGTAATCAGACTGGGATACCACCTAAGCCAGATATTGATCTTCAGAGTGCAGCTCTGGCAGTCATTTGAAGACTCAGCAGCCATTTAGAGCTGAGAAGAGTCACATCTGCTCATGTGACTAGCAGCCACAGAACCTGTCCTCCAGAGTTGTTCTTAAAGCCTGGTCACAGTGTTTATTTTGGCATGTCTCTGGCCTTCTGCAGAGAGCCACCCTCATGGGCATTGTCTTGTCTCCCAGTAGAGTAGACAGTATATCAGAAGGTCAGAACAAATAAAGTTTAGTGTCAAATGACTTCTGGCTTTGAGTTCCCTGATATGGAGAAGTGGATTCTTGGTTCACCTGAGACCTTGTACAGTGGAGTCCCTGGAAGGCAAAGTTATGAAGTATTTGAAATATTTTCTTGACTTTCCCATTGGAGATGTGCTCCAGCCTCCTGCAGTTCCCCCATATTTAAATGACCATAGAATATAAAGTGTAAGGGTTTGTGCAAACAACTGCAATAAGATTGTACACTTTCAATACCAATTGTAAATGACTGTAGTAACTTAGGGTCTCCAACTAAAATAAAATTTAATTCTGACTCTTACTGCCCAGAGTTAGGCCAGACTCCACAAGTTAAGAGCACAGTCCTCATAAGACTGCTTTCACATCAGGCTACCCTCATTCTGACCAACTACAAATTTGGGGGTTTCCACCCCTCTCATACTTTGCTGGAATGACTCACAGAACTCACTGAAAGCACTAAACTTGCAATTACAGTTTTATTATAGCAAAAAGGAGAGATGTATAGGGCAAGGTCTTTGGAGGGTCTCAAACACAAGTTTCTGTATCCTCTCCATGTGAAGTCAGAATGTGTCACCACCCCGCCCCTGCACATTCATTGTATTTTATCAATCATGGAAGCTCATTTGTGCTTTCAGTGTCCAGATATGGGGTTTCATTACACAGGCATGATTGATGGAATCAATGTCCACTTGGTTGAATGTGATCTCCAGCTTCCCTCCCCTTTCTGGAAGGTTCAGGTGATAAGACCTAGCTCAAAGCCCCAACCCCCTAATCACATGGTTAGTCCTTCTGGTATGACCAGTCTCCATTGCCTTCACCCCCCAAAAAAACTATGAGTGTGGTTGTCCCACCTTGTCATCTTGTTAGCTTAAACTATTCAGGCATGTTTAGGGGCCCACCATGATTAACAAGAGACTCTGATCATGAGAAATTGTAAAGTCTTAGAGGTTGTCTCCCAGAAGTTGGGAACAAGACCAGCCAAGTTCTTTATTATATAGTTTGGGAAGCACATAGGTCTAGATTGAAATACCAGATCTGCCGTTTATTAGCTAGGTGGCCTTGGGCAAGTTATAACTTCCCTGGGCCTCAGATAATAATGCAAGCTTGTATAGTACAGTGGTAAGGAATATAGACAGATTTGGGTTTAAATCTAGGCTATAAGACTTAAAACTTGTTAGACCTTGAACAAATTTAACTTCTCTAAGTCATGCTTCCTTGTCTTTAAACCAATTAGGGTTGTGAAGACTAAATGAGATAATCCAAATAAAATGAGCATATAGTAAGTGCTCAATAAGTAATTGTTATAAAATAACCCATTCTACCTTGTAAGGATTGAAGCACCAGGTAGTTCTTCTGATCTGGTGATCCACCTCCTCGTCATAAGTCCCATAGATTTGTTTCTTCTTTGTCCCCTCCCACTAAATTTTATCCTGTGCCTCATCCCCTTTGGAAGAAGATATCAGTGCCCCCTCTAAAGCAGGGGTTCTTAACCAGGGGGTCTGTGAGTTTGAAATGAAAAAAACTTATTATCTTTATTTTCTCTGACTTCTAACTGAAATCTAGCATTTCCTTCACTTATGAATGTATGCAATAAATTACAGTAGTATTAATTTACTATCACATTACAGTTGTTGCATATCTCGAAAAATCACTTATGCTCATCCATACTTCGAAATTACAGTAGTTGTTAGACCTGATGCTAGTTGAGTATCATAAAACTATCTGCTGCTGCATTCTGAGAAGGGGTCTGTGGTTTTCACCTGACTGGTAAAGGGGTCCATGGAACAAAAAAGGTTAAGAACCCCTGCTCTAAAGTAATAACTAGCTAATTAACTTAACATTCTAATGGTAGAAATTAAATCTATAACAGACCCTCCTTAAGACATTCATGGTCTTACTAGTATACCCAAGAATATGTGCACTTAAGCAATAGCTTTCTAGACACCATGCCTCTGCCTCTGTTGCCTAACCCTGAGAATGATGACCTGTCCGGCCTGATTAGGCAGGGACAAGTATTCTGTGGAAATCTGGTGAGAATTACTCTGTGACAGGAGAGGTCCATGGTGGTCCTCAGAACCCTTCATATAGGCTATAACTTGATAGACCTTTTTAAAATATTCTGTTTCTGGGGTTGGCACTGAGGCCAGAGATATGGATAGACTTCCATTCTTTGGCCCTACTCAGCCCCCAAAGGGAGGTGGATTTCCTTGAGAACTGGTTCATCTAATTATTTTTCTATATGATTAAAAATGCAGGGAAGCAGATGTGGCTCAAGTGATGGGCTCCCGTCTACCATATAGGAGGTCCAGGGTTTGATTCCTGGGGCCTCCTGGTGAAGGCAAGCTGGTCCACGCAGGAGTGCTGGCCCATACAGGAGAGCTGGCACAGCAAGATGGTGCAACAAAAAGAGACACAGATGGGAAGCGGGTGTGGCTCAGTGGACAGAGCCCCCGTTTACCATATGGGAGGCCCGGGTTCGCGTCCCGAGGCCTCCTTGTGAGGGCACGCCGGCCTGAGCAGTGTGGTGGGCTGATGTAGCAGCCTCACGGCAGGAAGCGGGTGTGGCGCAATGGATAGAGCACCCGTTTACCATATGAGAGGCCCCGGGTTCGCTTCCCGGCGCCTCCTTGTGAGGGCAGGCCGGCTTGCCTGGCGCCGTGGGCTGATGCGGGAAGACCTCACAGCAAGGGGGAGATAAGCAGACACAGAGAAGACACGCAGCGAATGGACACAGCAGCACAAGCAGCAAGGGGGGGAATAAATAAAATAAAAATAAATAAATCTTTAAAAACAAACAAACAAAAAAAACAAAACAAAAAGAGACACAGAGGAGAGACAATTAAGAGACACAGCAGACCAGGGAGTTGAGGTGGCGCAAGATATTGAGTGCCTCTCTCCCACTCTGGAAGGTCCCAGGATTGGTTCCTGGTGCCACCTAAAGAGAAGACAAGCAGACACAGAAGAACACACAGTGAATGGACACAGAGAGCAGACAGCGAGTGCAAAACAACCGGGGGCGGAGGGGAGGGGAGGTAGAAATTTTTTTTTAATGCACACGGAGAGGACACGCAGCGAATGGACACAGCAGCACAAGCAGCAAGGGGGGGATAAATAAATAAAATAAATAAATCTTTAAAAAAAAAAAAAAAAAAAAAAAGAAGTACTAGGAGTATGTCACATACAAGAGGCACACTTTATTGGGTAGGGATGGCAGGGTTTTAAGGGAAAGACTTACAGAAAAATATTTGGCCTAGGGGAATTGTAGTAGTTTAAAACAGATGGAGACTTCTGGGAAGATGGTGGATTAGAAAGACACAGGGATTCTCTTTTCTCCCAGAAAAATAGCTAGAGGACTGGCAGAAATGGCCTGGAAAAAAGAAAATGTTCTAGGGTTTAGGACACTGAGGGAAGACTGGACGTCACCCAGAAGAAAGAGGAGCACAGGAAAATAATCTCGATGGAAAGACCATAAGTAGATTGCAGCTGCACCCACCAGTGCCCTTCCCCCATAGTACAGGCAGATTATTTTGAATTCTCCAGGCTCAGGCTGGTGGCTAAGGACAGAGGGGGCTGCAGAGATCCACCTACCCAGGAAAGGGGAGAGGGAAGGACTCAAGGCTGATTCAGCTTTTGGCTCACAGATTTGGTCTGCTGTGTGCCATGAGCCCTTCCAGGCCAGGTGGGGCCACGCCAGTCTTTGCCCTGGGAGTCAGCATGGGACTAAAGAGATCTGACTCTCACAAACACCCTCCATACCGACTGGGACTGGTTGCTGAGGATGCAGAGGGGAGTGGAAATATTTCTTACCCAGGAAAAGGAGGATGCTGCTGGCAAAG
Source organism: Cabassous unicinctus (assembly GCA_029593785.1). NCBI lineage: Eukaryota > Metazoa > Chordata > Mammalia > Cingulata > Chlamyphoridae > Cabassous > Cabassous unicinctus. Next base: position 17,332 of record JAQZBX010045163.1, read on the forward strand.
GTTGCAGAACAGCCTAGGAGAAAGTTTGAATTGCAAGGCTCTGAATAGCATCGAGGCAGGATCCTCTGTCACATTGTTGCTGTCCCTGTTGCAGCAAACACACCCCAAACAAGCTTTGAACTGCGAGGGCTGCTGAATAGCGCCATCTGCTGGAAGACTAAGGAAGTGCATGAGAGGAAAATAAAAGCAAAAAAGTAAGGCATTTTCCCAGGCGTTACAGCCTCCCTCCTCAAGGCTCTTGGAAACAGAACTGCAATGCATTACTGGGTCCATGGCCCAGATTTGAGCTACTGAACAAGGATAATCCTAAAGAGCTAGAACAGGTTGAACCAAGAATCAAAAAATGGCAGTAACACTCACCCTCCTGCCACTACATCCCTATTAAAAGAGAGAGAAATTGAGCATCAGAGTAAATTTGCCATCATAATCAGATGCCTAGACATCAGCAAAAAATTATGAGCCATACTAAGAAAATGGAAGCTATGACCCAAGCAAAGGAATATATCAAAGCCCCAGATGAGACACAGGATTTGAGACAACTTAATGAAATGCACACAAATTTCCAAAATCAATCAATGAGCTGAAAGACAATATGGCTAAAGAGATAAAGGAGGGAAGTGGGTGTGGCTCAATCGATAGAGCTCCCGTTTACCATATGGGAGGCCCCGGGTTCGCTTCCCGGGGCCTCCTTGTGAGGGCAGGCCAGCCCACGCGGCGCGGTGGGCTGATGCAGGGGGACCTCACAGCAAGGGGGAGATAAGCAGACATGGAGAAAACACACAGCGAATGGACACAACAAACACAAGCAGCAAGGGGGGGATAAATAAATAAATAAATCTTAAAAAAAAAAAAAGAAAAAGAGATAAAGGACATCAAGAAGACACTGAGTAAAACAAAACAAACAGAAAAAGATTTAAAAAAAAGAAAACACTGAGTGAGCACAAAGAAGAATTTGAAAACCTGAATAGAAAAATAACAGATCTCATGGGGATGAAAGACATGATGGTGAGATCAAAATCACATTAGAGAGAGCAGATGTGGCTCAAGCAGTTGAGCACCTGCTTCCCACATGGGATGTCCCGGGTTCCATCCTAATGTCTCCTAAAAACAAAACAACAAGCAAACAAATGAAAAAACCAACTCAGGGGAGCCAATGTGGCTCAGTGGTTGAGTGCTGGCTTCCCACATACAAGGTCCTCATTCAATCCCTGGCCTTAGTACCTCAAAACAACAACAACAACAAAAAACCAACCAAACAAAAAAAACATTAGAAGAGAGTGGATGTAGAGCTCAGTGAATGAGCACCTGCTTCCCATATACTAGGTCCTAGGTTCAATCCCTGGTAGCTCCTACCAAAACAAAACATAACCATAGAGGCAAACAAAGCAGACTCAAAATGATAGAAGAAAGAATAAGTGATACAGAAGACAGAACAGCTGAAATTGAAGATAGAGAAGAACAGAGAAAAGAATGGAAAAAATTGAGCAGGTTCTCAGAGACTTGAGTGATAACATGAAGCACAATAACATATGTGTCACGGGAGATCCAGAAGGAGAAGAGAAGGTTAAAGGAGCAGAAAGTATTTGAGGGGAAGTGAATGTAGTTTAGTGGTTTAACGCCTGCTTCCCATGTATGAGGTCTTGCGTTTATTCCCTGGTACCTCCTAAAAGCAAAACAAACAAACAAAAAAACCAACTTTCATTGGTGAGTAGATGTAACTCAGTAGTTGAGGGCCTGCTTCCCATGTACAAGGTCCTGGGTTCATTCCCCAGTAGTTCTGGGGAAAAAAGTGTATTTGAGGAAATAATGACTTAAAATTTCTCAACTCTCTTGAAGGAAATAGATTTACAAGTCCAGAAGCACAGCATACCACAATCAGAATAAATCTGAATAGACCTACTCTAAAACACATACAACTCAGAATGTCAAACGTCAAAGATAAAGAGAAAATTCTGAGAGCAGCAAGGAAGAAGCAAATCATCATATACAAGGGATGCCCAGTAAGACTTAGTGAAAATTTCTCATCAGAAACCATGGAGGTGAGAAGATGGTGGTATGATATAATTAGGGTAATGAAAGAGAAAAATTGCCAGTCGAGAATTCTTTATCTGGCAAAATTGTCCTTCAAATATAAAGGTGAATTTAAAATATTCACAAATAAACAGAAACTAAGAGATTCCATAAAAAGGAATCCACCTTTGCAAGAAGTATTAAAGGAATTCTGTATTAGTCAGCCAAGGGGGTGCTTATGCAAAATACCAGAAATCTGTTGGTTTTTATAAAGGGTATTTATTTGGGGTAGAAGTTTACAGTCACAAGGCCATAAAGCATAGTTACTTCCCTCACCAGAGTCTGTTGCCACGTGTTGGAGCAAGATGGCTGCCAATATCTGCAAGGGTTCAGGCTTCCTCTTCCTCTTAAGGCTCCATGGTCCCAGATTCTTCCAATATCAGCTGTAGGCTGGGATAAGTCTTGTCTCTCTCCAGGGGCTCTGGTCTCTCCACAAGGTCAGCTGTAGACTATCAGGCTCTCTTTCTTCCTAGGGCCTCTGCCATGTCTATGGAGCCGTCTCTATTCCTCTGTGTTCTTCTGTGTGTTTACTTCCCAGGGCTCCAGCTCAAAACTCCCACCTTCCTTCTCTGTGATGTGGTTTCTCTGTGAGTCCCTGCCCACCAAGGGGGCAGGGACTCAACATCCTACTGATGTGGCCCAATCACAGCCTTAATTATTATTTAATCAAATAAAAGTGAAACCTCTGAATCCAATATAGTCTAATATGCCCAGAGGAACAAACCAGTTTAAAAACATAATCCAATATCTATTTTTGGAATTCATAAACAATATCAAACTGCTACAGGGCCTTACAGCCTGTAACCGTTGGCCAATTTGATGTAATTATGAATTCCAAAAATATAACTGGATCATGCTTGTAAACTGATCTGTTAATCTGGGCATGATTAGGTTATGATTAGGGTGTTGAGCCCCACCCCTTGGTGGGTGGGGAATAGAATATAAAAGGCAAGGCAAAGGACAGACCAGGTTTTGAAGCAGTTTTTGAGAAGCAGTTTTGATGTTGGAAAGAAGGCCCCAGGAGAAGAGAAGCGAGCCATTCACCTGATTGTCTACAGCTGACCTTGTGGAGGAAACAGGAGCTAAGCCCAGAGAGAAACACAGTCCCGGGAAGAGAGGAACCCAAGAAGCCTGAACCCTGGCAAACTTCAGCAGCTGTCTTGCTCTAACACGTGGCAATGGACTGTAGTGAGAGAAGAAACTTAATGCTTTGTGGCCTGGTATCTGTGGACTTCTACCCCAAATAAATACCCTTTATAAAGACCAACCCATTTTTGGTATTTCACATTAGCACCCCTTTGGCTGACTAAATACACAGCCCAAAAGAGAAGGCAGGAGAAAGAGGATTGGAGGAAAGTGTAGAAGGAAAGACTAACAGAAAGGATAACCAAAAGAGTAAAAAAACACACAAAAATAAGATATGACATGAAAACCAAAAAATAAAATGGTGGAAGTAAATAATGCATTTACAGTAGTATCACTGAATGTGAATGGATTAGACTTCCCAATCAAAAGATATAGGCTGACGTGTCAGATATAGCTCAAGCAGTTGAGTGCCTGCCTCCCACATGGGAGGTCCTGGGTTCGGCTCCAGGTGCCTCCTGAAAAAACAAAGACAAACAATAAGCAAAACAAATGAAAAAACCAACTCAGGGAAGTCAATATGGCTCAGTGGTTGAGTGCTGGTCCCGGTTTCAATAACTGGCCTCCAAGACGTAAAAAAAAAAAAAAAAATAT
>JAQZBX010045164.1:0-21165 GCA_029593785.1 Cabassous unicinctus
GCAAATGAAAATCAATTTACTTAAAGCAAAAACATGGCCCTATGTCTGCTGAAGTCTTGGGGTACCAACCTTTAGTCCTTATAAAGTTTATTTACCAACGTGGAGAGAATAGAGCTTTCAGCCCCTGGGCACAGCTTCAGAACTAGAGGTGAAAGTGAATTAATCCAGTTTCCTATACTAGGCGGCAAGGCCAGTCTAAGCCGATATCTCAGGACAGGTGGGAAGGAGGAATTCAGTCATTCTCAGTAGGAGACTGCAGAAGGTCGGGGGCCCTAGGAGGAGAGTTACAAGAAAAGGATCCCTTTCAGGATATTTTACCACTGTTTTCCCCCATCAACGTCTCCACTAATCAGGGCAAAAGCAGATCCAGGCTCCCGTCTGTATAGCCTTGTGATCAGGAAAGGATGGGATTTTTCTTACCAGTTTCAGTTCAGAAGCTCCTGGGGAAGAGCTCTGGCTGAGCTTGGGTTCCCAGCTACCTCCTAGGCCAGTGGCTGGGGGTGAGGGTGGGAGGTGGGGGCGTGCCGCGGGAGCTGATTGCCCTTTGGGCAGTGGTCCATGCCAGCAGCTAGGAGAGAGAGGGTTGCCTGGCAGTCAGAGAAGATGTGATCCTCCTTCTGCAAAGGGTCTTGGTTTAGAGGCATGTGCAAGATCCTAAGCTGTTTCCACATTTAACCACTGAGTCCGGGAATCTGGAAATACAGGCATTTGTTCTGTTTCCTTCTTTCAGAATTCAGGTTTGGAAGAAAAGGGAGCTCAACTAAACTCCATGTTGGTGCATTGGAGAAAGCTCGAATTTGGTCTTGGCGTTTTATGTAGGAGTTCACCAGGCAGGTAATGAAAACAGAAGGAGCAGCTTGCATGAAAGCATGGTTCCCTGGCAGATGTGCTCAGATCGTAGGTCATGGTTCGCAGGTGAGACTGAGAGAACAGGGAGGGGCTAGACGAGGATGGTGGTCTCAACTGAGCCAAGGAGACTGGATTTTAGCCTATTGTCGTTGGGGAAGCATTGGAGGGGATGAATTGGAGAACTTTAAGAAGTTACCTAAAAATAAGCGAAATTTTGGCAACAATATAGGGGATAGATTGGAGAGGAGAAAGAACCCTTCCTTCTACCTAAGGAACAAAAGTCCATTGGAACACAGAAGTGGGGAACCAAAAAATGGATTTGAGATAATTAAATTGATGTTTTAAAGACCCAGCAGGAAGGAGCCACGTGGTCATCATGCGTTCTTGCTTTCCTTTAGCTAATATCGTGGCCAGCGAGGCCCCACGTGACCTGAATCTTATCTATGGCCACCCCATCTGGATTAGTCAGTCAAAGCGATGCTGGTGCAAAGTCCCAGGACCCTGCTGGCTTTATAAAGGGTGTTTATTTGGGGTAGAAGCTTACAGTCACAAGGCCCTGAAGAGTCCAACTTAAGGTACCATGAGAGGTACTTTCTCACCCAAAGTCTGTTGCCACATGTTGACACAAGATGGAGGGTGATGTCTGCGAGGGTTCAGCCTTCCTCCTTCCTCTTAAGGCTCCGTGGTCCCAGCTTCTTCCAAACTCAGCTGTAGGCTGGCATAAGGCTTGTCACTCTCCCCGGGGCTCGTTTCTTTGCAGGCTCAGCTGCTGTTTTCTCCACAAGGTCAGCTATAGACTCTCAGCTCATCTCTCTTCCCGGCGCCGTGTCTATGGAGCACTCTCTCCTCCTGCGTATCCACTTCTGTGTGTCTACTTCTGTGTGAGAGTCTGTTTTATCAGCCCATTTGGGCTGGGACTCAATGCTGAGATGCGCTCTAATGACGTGGTTGGATCAAAGCCCTAATCTTCACATAATTTAATCACACGTCTCGGCTGAATCTAATACAATCAAAGGGTTATCATGCCAGAGAAACAGACCAGTTTACAAACCTTGGAATTCATAAATAACATCAAACTGCCACACCATCCCAGTCCATCTCCATCCCTCTGCCAAGAATCGTGAAGAGTCTGAGATTTGACCCACTTGTAAGATGGCAATTTCTTCTGCCACAGTTCCACAGAGATCAGGAGAAGACCCGAGGCTCAGGGTCAGATACAAAAAGACTACAACTCACTGCACGTCAGGCAGCCTGAGCGTCATGTCTTCGTTGATACCCCTGGCCCCCTCCCCATCTCCACAGGGGCAAGGCAGAAGCACCCTGACGAAGGCTGTCCAGCTCAGGAACACCCTCTTGGGGAACGTGAGTCTTTCAGAATAGGCTGCAAGTAGGAGCCATTATCTTTATTATCCTGGACAGCCAGAAAACCTGCTGTGGGCCTCAGAGGGAGACGCAGTCTACCTTCCACGGCCATTCCCTATAAAACAGCCTTGAAAAGCCCGTCCAGGGCACAAGCTGTCAGACCTCTGCTCACCAGACGTGAGAAATGTGGAAGACCCTTGGAGAACTCTCTCCCGGTGCCCACGGCCTGCCTTGCTCTCCTTCACAGCGCTCATCACTAGCTGGGATTACTTTAGCTCTTCCCTTAGCTTATCCCTCTGTCTCTCAGGGAAGGGTGTGAGCCCCCCAAGAGCAAGGGCTGTGCCCACCTCACTCGTGTCTGATTCCAAAACGCCTAACGTAGAACCTGGCCCGTGGCGGGCATGCGGCACACGCCATCAAATAGGGGAGCAGACGTTAAATCCTGTGCCTGTTTATCCGTTCATTGATTCAGTCGGTCCCTCATTCAATCATTTGTTCAATGCAGCTCTTAATGAATGTTGAGTGCCTTCATTTAACTTTTAGATATTGTCTTTCCCGGCTTCCACATCATTACGTTAGAGTCCATAGTGTCCACACTGACAAACAGAGGCTGGCAAACATCTGGACTGTTGCTGGTGAGGGGTACAGTCAGAGCTTCCTTCCAGAAGCCCCTGAGATGTAGTCAGCTCCCCGGGGCGTCATTCCTGCAGGAGCTCCTACTCCCTTTGGGAGACAGCCAAAGGAGGCTGAGCATTAGTGACTGTCACGGGGGATTGGACGAGGGATTTGGCCAGAAGTAAAGAGCACTCTATAAAGAACGAAGATTGGCAGATGGAAGGTGCAGCTTCTGCCCAGGGCTCAGGGAGAGTCCCCAAGGCAGGGGCCCCCAGTGCTGAGATTCATACCTTGTGAGAGAGGACATGGCTGTGGCTCAGTGAAGGGCAGGAAAGTTGCAGTGGTGCCAGGCCGGGGAAATACAGCGTCTGGAGTTTGCTGGAAGTTGCCCTCTTGAGTGCCATGGAAAGTCAGTCAATGGGAGGTGTCCCATTGGAGGCAGAGAGGGCAATGGGCAAAGCTGCTGGGAGCCACCGGCCCTGGTGTACTGCAGGAGCTGGGCGCCGGGGAAGCCGCTCACCCTGCAGGAGCTGGGCGCCGGGGAAGCCGCTCACCCTGCAGGAGCTGGGCGCCGGGGAAGCCGCTCACCCTGCAGGAGCTGGGTGCCGGGGCCCTGCAGAGGTTGCCCAGGGAGCAGAGCTCCTCCCTGCAGTCACTGTCCCCTGCGCTCTACTGATGAAAGCTTAACTTTGTACCAGCAATGGAAGAATATCTGAAAGGCCCATTTCCATTTTCTGAAGTAGGTGATAAGGGTGAATTTGGTAGATGAGAAGAAATAAATGAATCACTGACTCATCTCTCAAAGGACAATCTTGGAGTCAGATGAGATCGTGCAATGTTCTCCAAAGTGAGCTGAAAAGATTTCAAAAGATGCTGAGATCAAACTGTTGTTGTTGTTCTGTACTGTATTTGTTGAAATGGACGTGAAAACTGTAGCACCAGCAGACAAAACATGCACCTTCACGAATGAGTTCTTTCAGCAGGTGGTTAAGAGACCAAAGTCAATTTAAAGTAAATTCTTAAAAGTATTAAGTCAATAATATTAAGGCCAGCGTAAGGGGAGGCAGAAGATCTTGGCTAAGGTTGAGGGCCCTCAATATAATGTATTTGGAATCGCTTTTCAGAGCGCTGGGTTGTACCCAGGATAGTTATTTCCCTTTTGTTGACATTGTGATTATCGTGGCCAAGGAGAGACACAATGACGTACAGAGGAGGAGACTGTGGTATGAGTCAGCAATCTTGGAAATTTAAGTGGGAAATCAAATTTTGGACAGAGGTAGACGCTTTTAAAGTGTGGAGCGACTACGTTTCCTGGGTGATTTTCCTTTGGCTCTTTTGAAACAAACGTGGTCCTGCAGGGAAGGGGAGAGACAGCCAGAGGGCTCCCAGCGCGGCTGGGCACGGGGAGCCAGCAGGCGGCAGCCTTTAAGGGTGTCTGGTCACTCGGTAGCAGGCTTGCCAGCGTCTACGTGACAGGAACGCCACGGGCCACGAGACCCGGGTGCCTTTTATCAAAAATAGTTGCTGTGACTTGAATTGTGCTCCTCTGTAAGAAAGGGGAGAATCAATAACCAATCCCATCTATAAAGGACAGAGGGAGCCTTCTGCAGGCTGGAATCCAGTTAAAATAAAACACAGGGTGTTAGGGCTGCCTCTTAGGGCAAAGAGTTTTGTTCCTCTGTCTGTGAGTTTCCTCTGCGATGCTCGCTAAGGAGGGAAAGCTGTGTTTCTGGGGCTTCTCGTTAATCATCCATAAAATAGGTGTCAAGTAAATGGCATCTTCAAAGTGATAAATGAACCCATGTGAGGTGTCATCGGACCGTTTCAGATGGGCACATGGCGTGCTTTCGAGAAACAAATCCCTTCAATCATCATTTCCCCAAGCATGGTACACATGCTGCTTGGTCTATAAAATGGATTCTGGTGGGACAGAGAGAAACACTTTTTTTGGTTAATACATATAAATTTATCTTAATGTTTATTAGAAAATAAGGTAAATATAATATGAAACCAATGATTTCATGGATATTACTGTTTGAATTATAAGTGTGGTCCATTGTGCCCATAGAAATTGAGCATTCCTTCTTCCTCCCTTTTTTCTGAACATTACTTTCTGCCCCAAGTGGTTAGCTGCACTTTGTTTTTAAGTAACATAAAAATTGTAAGTCATTTGTAGAATGCGAACACGGCAGAAACGGGAAGGTGGTGCCACATGGATTCCTGAAGTTTGGATAATGTGTTCTAAGAGATGCCATGGAGCCACACCTTCGTGTAGGAGAAGGTAATGACACGTTCATCCATTCGTTCGTTCGTTCCTGCAGAGGGCAGAATGCCTTTGTGCCAAATGCTCGGGATCGTAGATAATCGAGACGTGGTTAATGGCCTTCAGTGGTACACGTTCTGTTGTAGGAGACACGGTATGCTTTGAAAAGTTCCCCTATAAAAACATGGGTACAAAAAGCAATGGGAACACAGAAGAACTATGGCCAGAGATGCAGGTGAGACACCAGAGGGGTTGATATTGAGCTGCATCTTGAATTTGATTAGGGCTTCACCAGGCAAACCAGGGCAAGGAGGGCATTTCAGGCACTATAATTCTTGTTGATTCTGATGACCCTCTTCCTGTATGTGCGTTTGGGAAGTGGGCGGGAAAAGGGAGTGGCAGTGGACAAGGCTGTAAATGCAGATAGGGTCTTCAAAAACCTTCAATATGTGCTGGAATTGGACTTGATATGTGGGTCCGGAGTGGCAGATATAAGACACGTATGTCACCAGGCGCTGGCATGTGCGCATGGTAGACTCCACCAATCGATCCCAGCACTCCTTCCTCTAGAATCTATTCCTTCCCAAGACAGAGCTTCCCTGAGCAACTGCTACTGTTTGATTTGAATAGGCAAATGAGATTGAAACCTGTTTCCTATTTGTGGTAGAGTTATGCAGGTAGAAAGTTGTTTATTTTTAATAAGGATTGGAGTATGATATTAAAGAGGCTAAGATCTGGAACTGCTGGACCCTGCAGAAATTTTTGTTTATGGTGTCTGCTTATCTACCTTAATAGTGTCTCTTGAAATGTTCCTGGAAAACGATCCTGAAAAATTGTGGATACGTGACATTTTATGAATCGAATTCTATTGTAGTTATATTAGATAAGATCATGTCAATTTATTACAGCTCTAATTCCAGGTTTTCTCATACTTTTCAAAGTAAAGGAACTCCTAAAAAAAATTTTATGGGAGGGTAACTTCTCAGGCTGTCCCAGAACAAGGATTTTTAGATCCTGGGATTCCAACTGGTTCTTCCAATGGTAGATGAAGTTGAACAAGGGATTTCATAAAGTGCAGTCCTTCTATTTCCTATGCATAAAAAGAGCCTTGGAATTTCTAGCACTGGTTCAGTTCCTGAGGCTGGGATGTACCTAAAATGTCTCCAATCAGAAATTTAGGGGGAAGGGACAGACAAGGATATTTGAGGGTGAAAAACAATCAGAAATGTTTACATAGGAAACAATGTCGAAAGTGTTACCGTGGGTTGTAGGAGAGGGAACGTTCTGGAAAGAGGGGAAGGAAGGGGTAGAACGCTTGTGCTACATGCTCTTTCACTGTTTTGTTTAGCAAATCTTTAGCTACTTGTGTGTGAGTGTGCACGCTGCTGGCAAGATTAGGCTGAGTCCCAGCGTCTGGGGCAGGCTGTCGGTGCCTTTGACTCCTCCCAGCGCCAGGCTCTGGAGAGGAGGTCAGAGGTTTCCCCAATGGGTGTCCACACTCTCTCTATAGCACCCCAAAACAATGGCATTTGGGCTTGGCTGCCTGTCAGCATCACACAGTGCTTTTAAGGTAACAAGAAAATTGTCAGCTATTCTGTCTTCAGTTCTTTTTGAAACTCCTGTTGTCGTCTTCTCTTTACAGCCCTGGACACAGTAATGAGGTTTTAAATCCTTCAGACTTGCTCTAAGGCCAGTCGCCAGCTCTGTTAGTGTGACCTTTTTGGCACAGCGTGATTCATGTGATTGGTCATTTTTCTTCTCCGTTTCTAAATAACAGCAGTCAAGGAGGGTATTTCAGTGGCACTATAAGAGGTCCGTGCTTGCTTCTGAGCCCCCATCCAACAGCGTTTCGGTGTCTAAGTGGCCAAGCCAGGTTTAGTTTGGTTGTGCGATGTTTTGTGGAGACAGTGCTTGCAGAAGTAGCTAAATACTCATCCCGTGCGTTCGTATTGCCTCAGTAATTTGTCACCATTTGTCCCCTTTATTTAAGAGGAAAACTGAATTCTTTCTTGAGGAGCCTCTGGTTAGCTGAGACCCTGGATCTCAAAGCAGAGGCTATTTTAATAACTAATACTTTGGGGGTTGTGTAATATTCAACTGGAAAGAAAACAAATCAGTTCAACAAGCTGCTTCTGATCCTAACATGAGGTAACTTGGTTGAGGATAATAATTCAGTTTTGTCATTTATCTTTGTAATAAAATTTGAATCTTTAAAAAATCTCAAGTAGAAAGCCAATCATCAAATTAATATGGAAGGGTAAGTGGCCCAAATAGCCAAAATCACCTTGAAAAAGAAGAACAAGGTTGAAGGGACTCATACTTTCCTGCTTTTAAAACCCATTACAAAGGTGCATAACAAAACAGCACGGTACTGACACAAGGACAGACACACAGACCAGTGAAATCAAACAGAGTTCAGAAACCAACCCTCACACCTTTGGCCAGTTGATCTTTGACAAGGGTGCAGACCCACTCAGTTGGGAAAGAAAATAGTGTCAACAAATGGTGCTCAGAGAACTAGATAGCCATATGCAAAAGAATGCAGGTGGACCTCTACCATAAACAAAAATCACAAAACTCCTAGAAGAAAACATAGGGAAGTATTTTCAGGACCTTGTATAGGCAATGGTCTCTTAGATGTTATACCAAAAACATGAGCAACATAAAGAAAAAATAATCAGTGGGACTTCATTAAATTTAAAAATTTATGCATCAAAGGACATAATCATGAAAGTAAAAAGACAACCTACAGAATGGAAAAAAAATATTTGGAAACCACATATCTAATAAGGGTTTAATATCTATAATATATAAAAACTCCTACAATTCAAAAAGGCAAACAACCCAGTTAAAAAATGGGCAAGAATATGAATAGACATTTCTCCAAAGATATACAAATGGCCAGAAAATACATGGAAAGATGTTCAACACCATTAGCTATTAGGGAAATGAAAATCAAAGGCACACTGAGATTCCATTTCATACCCATTACAATGGCTAATATTAAAACACACACACACAGAAATTCCCAAGCGTTGGAGAGGATGTGGAGAAAGAGGAACACTCATTCATTGTTGGTGGGAATGTGAGCTGGTGCAGCCACTGTGGAAAACAGGCAGTTCCTCAGAAAGCTAAACATAGAACCACCGTAAGACCTGGCAATCCCACTTGTAGGTGTATCCCCGTAAGAGTTGAGAGCAGGGGCTGGAGCAGATATTTGTATACCAATGTTCATAGAGGCATTACTCACAAAAGCCCAAAGGTGGAAGCCACCCGTGTCCATCAACACAGATGAATGGATTTTAAAAAACTGTGGTATGTACACTCGATGGAATATTACTCGGCTGTAAAAAGGAATAAAGCCCTGATGTATGCGACAACGTGAACTAACCTTGAAGACATCATGCTGGGTGAGATAAACCAGACGTAAAAGGACAAATACTGTATGATCTCACTTCCACGAAAAGCAGAAAATGCAAATTCAGAAACTCAGAAACTAGAACCCAGGTTCCCAGGGACCAGGTGGGGGAGGAGAACAGGGAGTTAATGTTCAGTTGGTACAGAGTTTGTTTGTGTGATGGAGGCACAGCTTTGTAACTGTAATTTGCGTAATATAGGGGCTCAGTAAAGAAGTGCTAAATAATTGAATGGAAGATGCCCTGCATTTCTGGGGACTGTTAGAAAGCCAGGAGAGGACAAATACCGCTCCCTTGTATGTGACTGGGGGGGATTGAAGCATGCCCCCACACACACACACACACAGGAAAGGTGTGCTCAGTTTCCAAAAGCTGGTCTGGATGTGACCTCGTCTGCAAACAGGACCTCAGAAGGCGTTATCCGTGAAGGTGCCCGGACTGAAGGCGGGTGGGCCTTCATCCAGCACGGCTGAAATCCTTGTAAGCAAAAGAAAGTAGACGCGGGAAAGGGAGCCGCAGGGAGCAGCCAGAAGCTGGAAGTCAGTGGAGCCTGGAAGAGAAAGGAGACGGCGCTGCCACGTGCACTGTCACGTGACAGGAAAGCCAAGGAGCTCCAACGCCTGCCAGCCAGCCAGAAGGTACCGAGCCAGGAAGGGAGCAGGCCCTCCAGCCTCTGGAACCGGGAGCCCAAGATTCCCAGCTAAGCCGACCCGCCGTATGGTACTTGTTTAGCAGCCAGGAAACGAAAACTGACCGAATAGCATGTGGTTCTGTTTGCTTCATTTGGTTATAGCAGGAAGCATGGTTCTTCGTGAGTTCCTCCACATGCCTGCCCAGAGTGCTGGGCAGGGGTAGGGGGACGGGCTTGCTTTTGGGATCCCCTAGAGAGGGTCGAGACGCGCTTCACGGGTCGGGGGACGTGGTGGGCAAGCAGCGGGTGGTTTGTTTCTCTGCATCTGACAAGCACTTAGGGAAAACCTACTTTATTTAGGATCTGTGAGAGTGTGTAGAGATAGACTAGAACTTCACTCCGTCCTCCCAAAACTCTGTTAGGGATTTAAAGAGGTAAACAAACAAAGATAGTGCAGTGTGAAAAGAGCTATAACACAAAGTACAGCTGGGACGCAGATGAGATGGTGACTTGCAACCTGGGAGAGGCAGGCCTTGACCCAGGAGAAGACACTGAATTGCTCTGAAACTGTTTTTATTTTATGAATGGCCTATTTTTATTGTAAACGTCACCCATAACCCCACCACCCAGAAGTAACCACGTTTACCATCAGGATGTGCTGGCTGCCCATCCGCTGCGCGTTTCCTCTGTGGCTGCTTGTCTCCCTTTGTTGCGTCATCTTGCCGTGTCAGCTCTCCGCAGGTGCGTGGCCGGCTTGCCCTCACCAGGAGGCCCCAGGAACCGAACCCAGGGCCTCCCACGTGGTAGACGGGAGCCCAATCGATTGAGCCACAAACACAATGTGTATTGTTTTGGCCTTATTATACCAAAGTGGTGCTTCTCCTCCTTTTACTTTAAGGGTATCATGAATTTATTTCAATGGGTAAATTTTCTTTTTATTATGTTTAATAGTAGTCCTTCATCTGGATTTTCTCTTATTGCTCTAACCAGTCCTCCAGGACTTAGACACTGAAGTTGTTTCCACTTTCATTTTTCCCTTTGAAAAGAATGCTATGGCAACCTTCCCTGAGGCTAAGTTTTGTAGAAATCTGTTTCCTTAAGGTACCTTGTTTTCGTTTAAGATTCTTTGTTATATTTTTAAAGTACAAAAATTGTAAGTGTAGAACTCAATAAATTGCCACAAATTAGCACCTGTGCATAATGGCCTCTCCAATAAAGAATCAGCACATGACGACACCCCAGAGGTTGCGCTTGCTCCCCACTCCAATTACACTCATGCTTTATTCTTACGTGAAGAAACCTTAGGCTCAGGTTTTAAATATGGAATTATTAAAAGCTTTTGAAACACACTACAAATTCCCTCCCAAAAAGCTCTGCCTATTTAGCACATTTTTCTTCACTTGCCCCCACCTCAGTCGTTGAAAACCACATTTCATTGTCAGATTGATAGATGGCAACTCGTTAGTGTCTGGTGTGCATTTCTTTGATTACTGAGATTGCTTTCCATATGATCGAAGGTGCTTTGTGTTTCCTCTTCCATCACGTCCAGTCCTCTTTTCTGTGCTTCCCTTACTGGGATTTCTACTGGGGCTAACGCAGGACCTCTAAACCTTGATAGGGTGGGTCCAGGGTCACAAATGAGCTTGCCTAGAATTATTCTTTGGACAATCCGTGGGCTGTAGCTTTACGTATCAGAGTTCCTTAGTCGTTCTGATTCAGAGCTTCATTTTGTCTCCCAGTTAATAGCCTTCATTAATCGTGCTTAAAGATTTCTAAAGACATTTGTGACATTGCAGACTGAATATGACAGTAATATATTCATCCTCCTATGCTGCAGTTTTGTGCCTTTAGGGGCAGTTTTTAGAACCTTGAAAATTACTTCCCTCTGTGTCTTTTTTGTTAAACAGCAGCTTTCAAGTATCATTCACATACCATATAATTCACCCATTTAAAGTGTATGAGCCAACAATTTTTGGTATATTCACCGTATCGTGCACCCTCCACCATGATCAACTTTAGAGCATTTCAATCACCCCACCCCGCTGGAAGTCAGCCCTCATTTCCCCCGGCCTCCCTTCTGTCTCTGTAGACTTGCCTATTCCGGATACTTCATATGAATGGAATCCTATGATTATTTCATGTGTGTGGCTGACTTCTTTCGCTTAGCGTACTTGTTTCAAGGCTTATCCATGCTCTAAGCTGCGGCAGTACTTCACTACTTTCTTTGTGGCTCAGCAGTAGTCTCTGCATGGATCTTCCACATTTTATTCATCCATTCATCAGTTGATGGGCGTTTGGGTTATTTCTATCATTTGGCTGTTATGAACAGGAGTCGGGAAGTGTATGGACATGTTTTCATTTCTTTTGGGTTTCTATCTAGGAGATGAATTGCTGGATTGTGTGTTCACTCTTCACCTGCCACGCTGTTTCTCAGAGTGGCTGCACCGTCTTACATTCCCACTAGCAGTTTTGAAGTTTCCAATTTCTTCACCTCCTCTCCAGCACTCAGCACGTCTGTCCTTTTTATCAGAACCATCCTAGTGTGTGAAGTGTTATCTCAGTGTGGTTTAGATTTGCATTTTCCTGATGGCTTATGTTGAGCATCTTTTCATGTCTTTCTTGGCCATTTGTATATTTTCTTTGGAGAAATGTCAATTCAAGTAGTGGCCCATTTTAATTTGCCTTTTTTCCCTCCAAACTGTAAATATCCAAGCCAACACTGGGTGGGATTATATCAGACTCACGTGTCTCCGCCAAGCATTATTGTTAGGTGCATAAATAAATGAAAATGTGCTTTGTAAGATGAGGGATTTTGTGAGGACATGGCTGCATGAAAAGGCTTTTATTTTTAATTTTCTTAGGGATATTCTGGGAGGAATTCTATTATTTTAGGTGGGAATAGGGCCATGGTGCATTGCTGAGGCAAATACACAGAAGCTGGTCTGCGCCGTTTCCAAGCCAGGGCTATTGAGAATGCTCTGCCACCTCCCACCCCCACCCCCGTTCTCCACGGCCCCCAGCTGATAAGACTGGGGTGGCTGTTTAGAGAGAAGTGTGGAGCTGAAGCTCCTGGCCAGATCTTGGCAGTAGGGAAGGGTTGACAGTCGGGGACCCCAGCCCTGGGAAGCAACACCCACTGATACAGTGGGTGTGAATGATCTGAATGTGGGGTTCAGATGCAGCTGGCTCTGCTCCTAATCGTGGGGTGATGGTGAAGGCAATCCCAGGGGAGCAAGTTACTCGACTTCCCTGAGCCTCAAAGAGCTCATCTAAGATGGGAATAAGAACAGGGCCTGCCCAGGGCTGCTGTGAGGGTGCCATGGATACAAAGCACCTGCATGCCTGTGTGGCTCTCCACCATTCTCCCTTTCCCTATGCTTTATAACCTGGATTATTCCTTCCTCGATGCCTATCCTGTAGTGTGAGATTAAGTGGAGGCTAAAGAGGCAGACCGGGTCTGCCCCTTAGGGCTGTGACACCTGGGTCACGTCATCTTTTCCTCAGTTTCCCCATCTACCACCTCCTCCTCGAGTTGTTCTGAACATTTGGTGTGATAATGCCTGGCACACTGAAAACGTAATAAGCACTACACACTATTATGGCATTGGCTAAAATACACAGGCGCACGCCATCGCAAACCCAGCAGGAGCATGGCCGTGGGCAGTCCTCCGCCGTGGCTTCAGGGACACGGCTGGGCTGTGGAGTCTGTCTCCCCCATGCTCTTGCCTTTCTCCCAGCTGGATGCTAGAGAAGAGGAGATTCCTTCATTAGAATCTCTGATTCTAAGACGTGCGCCCCAGTTCTCTGAGGGTCTCTCAACTGCCGGCAAGAAGATGGTAACCCAGCCTTCCTCGGGTCGCTGCTTAGAGTTCCTGGTCCACGGACAGCCTCAAGCCCTTGGGTTACACTTTCCTCCAATTTCTGCCAAGACCACTGGAGGGTGATTCAAGCAGTAATTTTCCTCTGCAGGGACTGGAAGCCAAAAGAAAGTGCAGCCTTTTCCCTTGGGGCAAAAACTTCAGGGGCCAAAGACAAGATAAAACACAGATTACAGGATGATATGCTTTCACAGTGAACTTGGAATTATTCAGCAGCTTTGCCTCAGGAGAAGTTTACCAGTGACACACCTCAGAAGATATTTTTGTTACTTGAACTGAGGAGGAAGCTTTTGTAGAATGCATTAGGTGAGCACAGACACCTGCACTGGGGAGAGCACAACCTTGAAATGATCCTCATGAGTGTAGAAAGGGCAGCAGGCCCTCCACACCTGGGAAGGCAGGTATGCGGGATTAACGATTAAAAAATGACTTCTATGATTACTGTTAGTTACTTTTTTTATAAGTAAGCCCAAACACCCAAGTAACAGTAAGTAAACAGCAGGCCGGGCGTGGGGGGAGTCTGCGGAGGTCAGGTGCCTTCCCAGCCTCCAGCCAGTATTTTCCCCTCTGAGGGACTGTGGGCAAAGACCTTGCTGCAGTGCATTTAAAAGGTTATTTCTTTTATTTCGTTTACTTATTGTTACCAGAGTGTCTATTTAAAACCGTGCGATACCAAGCAAAAGCAGTTTTCTTCCTCCAGATGCATCTTTAAAGCCAATCCCTGAGACACCAGGGTTTCAAAGAGTTTTATTGGTGGTGCAAGCACAGTGGCCTCAGGGCCCAAAACTGCCTCCCTGAGCTGCAGAAATTCTCATATTTTCTAACTGGGTTCTAATGAATGATTGCAGTGGGTCGGTTACAGGGTCTCTCATGTGGATGTGAAACAGAGGCGGGTGGACTGGTTACCAGTCCAGTAGTAAGTACACACAAGGGTGAGACATTTCAGGCATTAACCTTTTGCTATTTTAAAGGCACCTATATGATAATTTAGTAATACTTATATAAACATACCTATTGTAATCAAATGGTAAGGATTAATAAGAAATGCTTATTAAATAATGGGATTCACTACTCATGATTTTCAACTTAGGCAAAAGGTCTTGGGACATAATCTGTGTCCTGAAGGAGGGAAGGGGAAAAAAATTGGTCCTTGATTTTTTTTTTAAGGTTCAAATTACGTTTTTGAGCCAAAATGAAATATAAACATATACCTTGAGGAATCTTTTTACCCCATCTATCCCCATACCCTCCAATCTGAAAGGAAACCAATTCTATTAATTTACCTATCGGTCCTCTGTTTTATTCTGCGAATGTGAGCAAACAGGAATACCTGTTTTATGCCCCCAGCTCTCGTGGAGAAATGTGCGTCCTGCACACTAGTTTGTTACTGACTAATACACCCTGGGCTCTGTCTCTAGAACGGTGACCAGTTTCTCTTCCACTGCTCATGGCATTCCAGCATGGAGGAGTATACTGGAGTTGGCCCCAGATCTTCCTTTTACTTTTCATTGTAGTAACATATTTACCATTTTAACCTCTTTTGAGTGGTATCGATTACTTTCATGACACTGAGCTGCCGCCACGGCTCCAAGCACGGCAGGTCACTGCAAAGTCCTCCTCTGAGGCTGAGAACAGCTTTGCAAAGACAGGCGCTGATGCCCACCACCACAGTTGTTGTAACTGAGGTCGCCCGTCCCACCGAAGGAGGACCCCAACAGCCCTCTCTGGGTTCGGCTGCTTGCCCCTGCCCCGTGCTCATGGAACTTGATTTGGCACTTACCTTCTGGATCTCCAACTCTCAATTTTGGTCTCTTCGAGTCCATGAGTATGTAACCAGTCGGCTCAGACAGATTATCCAGTCAGTAATAGTGAACTTGCAAACTAGCTGCATTTTGATATCCAGGCCTTCCAATGGAAGAAAGCTGTAATGATTCAGTTAATTTAAAAATATCTGAAATATTGTGTACATATGAAAATTGTTTGATCTGCCTCCCAACAAGTCTGTCAACCCATAAGGGTAGGGCCTGAGCCAGACTTCTTTCCAACACTTGGTATCTCCTGAGTGAAATCACGAGAGCGTCGTGGCTTGGGATGAGGAGGAAGCAGGGCCCCTTGGGGCCCACAGAAGAGAGTGTGAGGGGTTCATGTGACACATCGCCATCTGTCTCTAACCAGTTATACCTGGTACTTGCCAAAGAAAGTGTCCTGGGTTAGAGCATACGAGAATCAGTAATGCCTCACGGCAGGCCTTCAAGCAGGCAACGTGGTCACTGAGTCCACTGATGAAACAGAAGAGCCAGGTGGCCACGGGGCAGTTCCATTCCAAAGCTAAAGGAACTACTGTGAGCATTTCTTAGTCCATAAGTCTCCTGTGCAAAGACATTCACAGCAATGTGAGTGAATTAATGGAGTCTGTTTACTGAGCACCTACTAGCTACCAGGCCGTGGCAATGCAGATGTTAATTAAAGGCAGGGTGCTCCCCGCCATCTGTGGTGCCTGTGTCCACAGCAAAGACGCAACAATGGGAAAGACACGGCATCTGCCCCGTACCGCGTTTCTAAATTTCTGTTAATTCAGTTCTGGGACATTTCCATATGTGGATTATATTATTACATACTTAATATCTTTTCCTAATTTATCAATTTATCGAAAGGAAACTTTCCATCACTACATTTAATAGACCAACAGTATGATTTCCCATGAATTAAAGATAAGCTAAATGTGGAGACAAAGAAGTGGAATCAAGCTACGGACTCTGCCCTGTCCACGGCTGCGGCCTCCTGCCTGGTAACTGGTGGAGGGACTGCAGACAACCCTGGCACCCACAGGCTTCTCCCCTGCTCACAATGGCAAGAGAGGACGAGGGGCCTCAGGGAGGGCTGCCTGTGCCACCTCAGACCATCTCCAGGTGGCACAGGCGGCGGTGTACTATAAGGAGCGCGGGTTTTGGCTGTCGGGTGGAATTACCTCCAAATCCATGTTTACGTGCTGGGTGGCCACACTGCCTGGCTGCTGTTCGGAAGCCGCTGGCCCTTTGCTAGAACCCAGGCCTCCCTGCAGGGCACCGGCTCGCTCCGATCAGGAAGTGCATCTTCAAATCTGCAGTTTCCAACTTTGCCATAAAACAGTTTACGGCAGCCACAACTCACTTTTATATCAACTTTTCCACTATTAGTATATCAGCACGCCTATAAAAGCGAGGTGCATTGTAAACACTTTGGGAATAAAAGAAAAACAAATCTTTCTCAAACACCATCAAAAGCAAGTGTTTTCTTTAGTTTTGGACATCAAGTGTCTGGAAGCAATGAATTCCCCAGCATGGGGGCCTGGTGGGAGAAAGGATGCCTGCCTGGGCTGAAGGCCTCGGAGGAAGGAGAGAATGTTCTCTCCTGTTGTGCAACTACAGAGTGAATTAAGTGGGGAAGCATTTGTGTTGAATAATGTCTCAGACTCCTTATGTGGATGGTGGTGTTTGCTGCTAATGGCTGTTCTGCTCATCTCCCAGCTCAGCAGCTGCGCAGCTTGTAAAAGGCAGGGGAGGAGTCAGTCCAGCGACCAGCTCGCTGCCGTGGCTGAGCGGCCCCCAGGAGTGACAGTCTGTGCTTTCTATTTGTATTAACTTATTTAATCATCACAGTGAGCCCAGGCAATCAGTGCTTTTTAGCCGTTTTACCGATGAGGAGTCTGGGGTGCTGGTAGCTCAGCTATTTTGCCCAAGTTCGTTTGTAAAAGCAGGACATGAGGGCGAGCAGGTTGGCATCAAGTGGCCCCGTCTCTGGGTAACAGGCCTTTCCTGGGAGAGCAGATGCTAATCCCCGAGCTCCTGGTCCTCCGTGATGTTTTTCTCCCTTCCCAGTTCTTGTTCTCATTGTCTCTGCCCCCCATACAGATGTAGAAAATACCGCCTGCTTCCACTCGTCTGAAGCTGTCTTTTACTCCGGATACGTGCTGAGGGGCAGCCCTCTCAGGGGCTGGAGCGCCGCATGGAGACTTGCTTTCTCTTTAGACTCTAGCTGGGGGTGCTTGGTCTCCTCAAGTGATACCACGCGTGCCCAGCATAGCACGTTTTGAGAAAACCTGTCTGAATTAGGAGTCTGTTGAAACTGAAGGAAATCCAAACTCAAACCAGCCTAAGGGGCGAGGATTTGGCTTCATTCTCTAGACTGCACATTGGCTCTTGCTAAACACAGCAGATACGGGCCTCGGGTCTAAATGTCACCTTCCTTTGGCTGTGTCAGTGGCTTAAAATAGAACAAATGTGTTCTTTCAGTTCTGAAGAGCAGTAGCCTGAAACGGGCCTTCCTGGGCTGCGTCCTCCAGGGGAGAACACCCTTCCTGGCCATGGCCCTCTCCTCCACCTTCAGGGCTGGAGCGCGCTCACAAGGGCTCGCGTGGTTACATGTAGCCTATCCTGAAAATCTGGGACAATCTCCCCATCCCAGATCCTTACCTGATGACACCTGCCAAGCCCCTTTGTACCATGTGAGGTGACATACCCGGTTTCAGGGATCTGGGGGTGGACAGAAGAGCAGGGCATGCATTCAGTATCTAAGCATAACGGAGTGAACGTTTTCATCACCTCCGTTCTTGCAACAGGCACGTTTTATATTGGTGTTATATTTAAGCCTATTGTCAAGGCAGGGAGTACATAGGACTAATATTTGCAGCAGGGAAGAAATGGCAGCCATGCCTTTTCAGGCAGGAAATCTGTTGGAGGAGAAGGCCAGAGCCCTGCTCGCAGTGTGGATACATGGAGCTCTCAGCTGAGGCTGACTGCTGCTAAGGCCTGGTCTAGACTGGTCTGCTCACTTTCAAGAGGTAGGCTTGTGTCTTAGTTTCCCCACAGGGGAATGTATCGGCTCACGGTTCTGAGGCCAGAAGTCCAGAACCGACTGTAGCCCTTGGCTTTCCTGTCACCTGGCGGCTCCTTCCTGGGGCTTTCTCCCACAATGTCTGACCTTCATTCTGCTGATAAAGGACTCAAATAATCGGGATTAAAGCCCCACCTGATTCAGTCAGACTGCACCTTAGCATCGTCAAGAGATCCTGGTTAAAGTATTCTACAGACCAAGCACACGACCACACTGGGGCGTACCATTCAGGCCACGATTGCTTGACTTTGAAGTAGTCTAGGAGCTTGAACGTAGAAAGACAAATACTTTTAAGGAGCACATCCATAGTGAGGCAGTGAGGTGAAGCAGAGTTTGAGGTTTGGACTGAAAAACGCTGGGTTCAATTCCATTGGCGTCACTGTCTGCTGGGTGTCTTTGGGTGAGTCCCTTGACTTCTCTGAGCGTTCATTTCAAGGTCAGCTCTTACCTGGCTGTCTTCCCCGCTGGATCTCTACACAGCCACCTTTCCAGTCAACTCTTCAAAGCACTGCCTCCCTCTGCACCATGTATTATTTTCTTTATAGCACCATCTTCTTTACTTATGCATTTACTTGTTCACTATGCATCTTCCCAGTGGAATTTTGGCTCCATGAGGGCAGTGGCGTATCATCTTTATCAGTGTAACTCCACTGCCTAGAGCAGTGCCTGGTCAACAGTGCGGAGTAAGCAGATGTTAACCTATAAGGGAATGCTTTAATTTCACAAGTGAGGCATTTGAGGTCCAGGGATGGTAAATATTTTTCCAAATTCTATTTCCCATTTCTGCGTACTTTCCAGATACTAGTGGTTTTCCAACTTTTAAACCATAATAATTTATTTCTTTTATTACATAACAAAAGACTTGCAGAATAATAATTACCTTTAATAATTAGACTAAAATTTTAATAACAAGTATGATTTTATTGCTACTAAAATATATCATGCTATTCTATTTCATTGTTTCTAATTTGATGGCTGTGACCCATAGTTTGAAACATTGCATTGCTTAGTCTTTAACAAAGATGTGAAATGAACTATAATCCATAAATATCCTTTCCTAATGTGGGCAGCAGCTAGTTGAGGACCTTCATCAAGTTACAATATGAAAATGGTTGCAAAATTGTTATTCCACCTGCTAAACACTTCTTAACTCCATCTCCCCCTCTTCCGTCCTCTCCACAACCATTGCCTCAATTTAGAGCATGATCGGCAAACCATAGCCCCTGGGCTTCATCTGATTGTTTTCATAAATAAAGTTTTATTAGACACAGCCACACCCATCCATGCTACAATGGCAGAGTTGAGTTTGTGGGTCAGATGGTCTTGGTTGCAAAGTATAATGTCTTTATTATCAAGCTCTTTATAGAAAACGTTTTCTGACATCTGCACTTGCCTGGGTTATTACAAACACAGGCCTCAGAATCCAGCACTGGAGCCTCCTCATTCACAGCCAGGCGGCCACACCTGCTCCCACGTCCCCTGGGGGACCTGTGCTTGGCCTCTACTGCTACTCTCCAGTTCTCTGGATCTGGCACATGGTAGGGATGGCAGAATGATTTCCCTAACTGGTCCACCTCTTCTGAGGTCCCCCCAGAGTAAATTCTCCCAATTATAAAGCTGAGCATACCATTTCCTTAACATCCAGCAGTAAAAGGGAGTTGATCATGCTGTCTCCTTCCTAGGGCTCTTGTGAGGATTACGTGACACGTGTGGTGTAAGGGTTTCCTGTTGTCATCTTCTCCTAAGACTCAGCTTGGGAGTCACATCTTCTGGGTGAGTCATCCTTTGCTTATGGTCTCAGAGAACCTGGGTGGACCCCTCTTCAGGCTCTCATCACACCATTAACAGCCACAGCTGGACTTTATTGAGCTCTTGCTGTATGCTTGGGGTTAAGCATTTTCCACGGCTAACTCACATCCTCAACAAATGAACTGTGAAAGGGGTCAGGTTCTATTGATGAAGAGAATGACTGTCACCACCACAGACCCAGGTGTGCGGCTAGTGGCTGACAGGACAGACAAGAGAGCCACCGTCTCCACAGCAGGTGGGAGTCCCAGAGGCCCGTGACTCTGGTCAGTTGAGGCAGAGCTGGTGACTCCTGAAGTCTCTTCCTGCTTCTTGCCCAGTGCCTTGGATAGCGCTTCCTCTTCTATGCTATTACACACCTACCAGAGGTCCATCTGCCATTCGCTTTTGAGTGGGCTTATCTAGGCTAGTCAGTCAGCTGTTAGATCATGAGCGAAAAATTGGATTTTTCCTCTTTCATCAAACCAGGTGGCTTCTGGTGCTTGGAAATTCAATTTCTCCCACTTGAACAAGCATAACAAATAAGCTCCAAATCACTATAGATTTATTGTAATATCTGTCAACTCTAAGGCTCCATCTTCAAACTTGAAGCAAATGATTAAAAATATATATATGCCAGTCTCCCATGTGTAGTTTCCCAGGTACTTGAGGCCAGAACATTGGGTGTTTTTTTTCGGTACCAACAACAGGTTCTTCCAGCCCTTGGCATTCTTTTTGAAATATAGAGAGGAAAAATTTCAGGCTATTCCTTGGCTTGTTTTTCATCAGTGGAATTTACCATATCAGATATTCATTTTGATTCAGGTTGCTCCTCTTTTATACACTTCAATGTTTAGTGGCAGTATTTTTTTTAAAAAAAGCCTCATTCTGCCTTTCTTTTCCTTTTTAAATACACTTGTATTATTGGACAATGGGTGTTTTTTTTAATCCACATGTTTTATTTTAAACACAATTGTCAATCATGGTACTGGGACACTATCACTAAAGTATTCAAGGTCGTGGGAAAGCAATATATAGATTTCATAACGTATGAGCGCATTCTGCTTAAAATCTGTCCCTGTAATTCTTTAAACACTATGTCTGACTGTAAGCTCACATGTGGGGTGAAAAACATGACTTGTAGAAATCCCAAAATCAGTATCAAACAGATTTAATAAGAAAACTCAGGAGCACAAAAATTCTTAGAAACAGTCACCTGTCAGTGACTGCATTTATAACTGGATGGTTTTCACGTCATCCCTAGTTGCTCGTAGAGTGATCACAAGATAACCACGTCCACTTGAGCTCCTGAGGAAACACACATGAAGATTCTGGTTCTAACACCTCAAGGGGGATTTTTTTTAACCATTAATATATTGTCAGTGAGAGTTGTCTTTTTGTAGTTTTGTGTGTAGCTTGAGAAGTTTGGGAGAAAGCTTACTTTTGTCCTCTGACATTTAGGAAACATTGGGTCACACTCCAGAGAAGAGAACA
>JAQZBX010045166.1:7919-21235 GCA_029593785.1 Cabassous unicinctus
AAAACACCCTGGTACATTCCAAATAGATCCACTGGGCCTATGGGCCTCATTTGACAAAAATGAATTCTGTTCATTTGCTACTCTCTTGCCTGAATAAAGCTAAGAGGCTTACTTGTGCAAAGACAAAAGGGGATGGGAGACAGAGGAAAGGGGCAATGCTGGGGAGGGGGAGGCCCAATTGTAGAAATAAGTCAAACTAGCGATGTGGAGGAGGAGAGAGTGAGAGAGCAAGAAAATGTGAATTAATATATATCTTCCGATTGCAAAGAGCTATGGAGCAAGTGCCTGCCTGGGTGGTTGGAATGAGAAGTATAATCCATATTTATGGATTGGAGGTTTTCTTTACATCAAATTAACTTGCTTATATTGGGAAATGAATGCACAGAAATGTGATCTCCTCATGATCAAACCTACTGTGAGCTGTTAGTGTCAATAACCTAGTAGAACTGCTGTATGTAGGGCATGATAGAACTGGACACCTACTGAAGACAGGCAGAAATACAGGCTTAGTTCCTGCAAGCTAATATTTTATTAAAAGGATCTGGCTCATATTGTGCAAAAGACTTGGCAGGTGACTGCTATGTATTTAATGTTTTTAAGATCCTTGTGACTCTATAGTAGGGTTTTTAAAGGGAAACTATTTAAAAAAAAACAAAAAACTGTTTGGGAAAAGGCTTTTTGTGGTTTCCTAACTCACAGAAAATTAGAAAGAAAAACACCTGACCAGGTCTAATGAAGTATACCTTGAGTGTGCCAGAGGAAGATATTACTATTACCCTCATTTTATAGATGAGGTCTCTCAGAAAAATGAAGTAATTTGCCCAAGGTTACAAGCTAATAAGTAGCAACTGGGGCTTGAAGCCAGGCCAGTTCCAGAGTCTGTGTGCTTAAACACTGCACTTCACTGCCTTAGAACTTATAGGGGGGAAAAAAATCATATTGCACTATGGACGATATATATTCGGACATTAACATAACCTCTTCTAAGGCACACAGTTTAATGTCTCTAAAATTGGGATATACCTAACAATCAAAGATGTCTACAATTAGGACACAAATTGATGCATAAATGATATCTGTAATTATAACTGATACTTAATTGGTACATAAAACAATGGTGCATCTTTAAAATATTCATTCATCCACCAAACACTTAATGAGTTTGGAGATCAGAATAGAAAAGACATCTAACTTTGGAGTCAGACACACTGGGACAAATCCTGGCCAAACCATTTTCAGGATATGTGACCTTGAATAAGTTACCTAATCTGAAACCTCATTAAAATGGAAATGTTAACAGACTGTCATAGCGTTATTTGAGGATTCAATGTAATAATTTATTTAATGAGTAGCACAATGTTGGGTACATAAATAAAGTCATGTATGATTATCATTATTATATTTAAAACTCTGTTAAACACCTCCATGGTGACACACCATGTTATAAGAAAAAGATGTTGCGCTCATAAAACTTACATTCACACAATTATTGCATTTACTAAGTGGTTGGCACCATGCAAGTCACTGAGAGCTGAAAGCTGAATATGATGCCTTCCCAGCCCTCAAGTTATTTACAGTGTAGTAAACTAGTTATTTAATAGTAGAAATCTAATTGTAGAAAGTCTCCTTGAAAGTAGCCTATGTCCTTAACAAGGTAATTAAAGCATTTCTATTTGTGGTCTTGTAAAAGATTTAAAGTAGGTAATCCAAACATATTCGTCAAATCAAATTGGACTGCATCTCTTCTTTCTAATTTTCTGTGAGGTAGGCAACCACAAGAAGCCTTCTCCCAGACAAGTTTTTTAAAAAACAGTTTTTCTTTAAAATTTCTACTATAGAATCACAAGAAACTTAAAAACATTAAATACTTAGCAGCCACCTTCCAATTACACTCATAAGTGTCACTCTTGCCATATATATTATCCTTGCATATTAACTAAGTCAAATGCAACTTTATCACTATAATAATTACCTTTATTACCAATTATATGCTCAATCACCAAAAAATTCAGTTGACCACATAATGTGAGATATTCGCCAAGAATTAATTCTTAGTGGTCTTTTTACCCAACTCTAGCAATCCTCAAATTTATGTAAAATCAGAATGAGAGAAAGTACAGTGGTTTATTGGCTCAGTTACCTTACGTCAGACGAAAACTAGAGAAAGCACAGTGGTTTCATGGTTCTTACCTCATAGCTAAAAATTTGCCCAACTGGTACAGGTTTCCCAGCTCCAGTCTGAGACCACGATTCACCTGTGTAATGTTCCTGGCCTCAGTTTCCTTATTTGAAAATAAAGGAACTGAAAGAGATTTTTTTCTTTAGGTATTTTGAATATATAAATCATATATATACTGATTTATGAGCATTTGAAACAGAAAAATGTAAAAATAAAAACAACCCATCATCTTATCACCCATAGAAAACCACAGTTGACATTTTGACATAGTTCTTTCTAGAAAGAGGGAAAGGGAAAGACAAGAAAGCACATTTATATACAAAATAGGAAAGGGATATAACCAGATGTGTAGATGAAATCAACAAATAGGAAAATACTTATTACTTTATGAAAATAAATTAAAACAAGATAAGAATAATTTTTAGGAAAATATAAGTTATCATAATTGACTCAACACGAAGCAGTAGAAAAGCTGAATAGATTTATAACTATTTTAAAAACTGGAAACATTTGTGGAAATTTATGTCCATGTGGCAGTCTGATTATTTATGAATTCCAAAAATAGATATTGGATTATGCTTGTAAACTGGTCTCTTCCTTTGAGTGTGATTAAATTATGTTTAGGGCTTTGATTGGACCAGGTCAGTAGGGTGTTGAGTACCCGCCCCTTGGTGGGTGGGGACTCACAGATAAAAGACATGGCAAAGGACAGAGTTGGAGTTCTGATGCTGAGTTTTGAGCTGGAGCTTAGGAAGTGAACACACAGGAGAAGAACACAGAGGAATAGAGATGGCTTTTAGACATGGCAGAAGCCCCAGGCAGACAGAGCCATTCTCCTGATAGTCTACAGCTAGCCTTGTGGAGAGAGGCAAAGCCTAGAGAGCCTCACAGTCTACAGCTGACCTTGTGGAGACAAGCAAGCCCAGGGAAGAGAGGAACCCAGGAAGCCTGAACCCTTGCAGCCATCTTGCTCCAACACGTGCCAATAGACTTTGGTGAGGGAAGTAACTTATGCTTTATGGCCTGGAAACTGTGGGCTTCTACCCCAAATAAATACCCTTTATAAAAGCCAACAAATTTCTGGTATTTTGCATCAGCACCCCTTTGGCTGACTAATACAACTACTATCCCCATTTTGCAGAATGGGGAAACTTGAAAGCTTACAGGGCAAGTAATGGGCAGAGCTGGGACTTGCCAAAAATTCCCATGACCACAATTACCATACTCTAAGTACATCTGGTCCCCAACCAAAAAAACAAACAAACATAAAACAAAGAGCAAAAAACAAACAAACATACAAAAAACCAACTCAGATTCTGATCAGGAAGTCACGTAACCATCTTAACACAGCATCTACTCTGCTAGGCACTGTTCTGGGTGCAGGGGCTACAAAAATGAATAAGATACAGTCATTATATTCAAGGAGCTTCTAATTGAGTCAAAACAGACAAATTATTTTACAAATTTTAATGCAGCATGTTAACTGCTATAACAGAGATGTAAACAAAGGGCTGCTGAAGTAGGAGCCAGGGAAGAGCTCACACTGAAGGTAGCAGTTGGGTTGACTCTTGAAGGACAGGCAGAGAAGGAAGAGAAAGGCACTCCGTGAAAAAGGAATGGCATGTGCAAAGGCACTGTGCTATTGACAGCCTGCGCGCTGACTTTTTCACTCAAACTCCTTGAGTGCAGAGGGACATTATGCCACTTTTGACAGAAGGCGCTCATTCTTTCACTAGAACAAAACTGCTATTAGGTCACGTTAAAATGGTGGTAGCTTTTGGCAGAAATCTACTGCATCCTTCTTAATGAGTTGTCAGAGGTTCTGCCGTGCCATTTGTCTTCTAAGCAAGTTATTATGAAGGCTGTCAGTAAAGAGTAAAGATGGGGATAAGCAATATATTCACCAGTCAGCAGGGGGCTGAGAATCTGTTCATTCAGAATCAGCAGGCGGCCATGGGAAAATGTCTATTCTTGAAGCATGCCCTATGAAAGACTACCATTCAAAAGAGAGGGTAGTTTTGTAAGAAGCTAAGAACGTTTTTCTCTAATTTAAACTCCCAGGAGCCTTCTGTGGGTACTCTGCTTACAGAGACTGAAATAAAGCATTACAGGCATTCTAATATAAGGATGATCTTAACTCTGAGAACCCACCAAAATCTAATTTAGATACTAGCAAATCAATCTGATACTATATTAGAAGGTCGTCTATGTGGGTATATTTTGAGATATAGTCACATATCTCAAAATAATCCTCACTCAGTCTGCAACATAGGAATTGTATGCCTTTCTGGGGCTATTAAATATGTGTGGAATTAAGAATTTAAGTGTATTTCTTTTCCTTCTGAGGTTTTATATTTTTTATTTGAAGCACTAAGGAGCAAAGTTTGCAGGCAGGCAGATCCTGGCTCGTGGCTTACTCATTGAGGGACTTTAAACAAGTTACTAAGCAACTCTAGTTAATAATCTCTACCTCACAGAATTGCTGTAAGGGTTAAATGAGATAATGTATGTAAAGTGTTGGTACATAAGGGCTCAATAAATAACAGTACAATACTGCTACAGTTGATGACTTAAACATTTTTATTACATAGCTCCAAGAACAGTCTGCGCTTTCCCTAAAATGGAATGCATATCTAGGGTAAGATGAAAGCTTTTCTTCAATCTAAATAATAAGGGATAAGTAAATTATATTATAAATAAAATATTTTCTGCAGATACATTTTATCTGCTATACTGTCAATAATACAATCTAACCTGTTATCTGTAATAAGACAGAAATTTATCACAGTTCTAATACTCCTATTATTCTTTGGGAATCAAAATACAAGTTTTAACAGAATCATTGTGAAATTTCATTTTATAGCATATGGTTTGAAATAATTATTTTTCACTATCTAACCTCCTCAACATATATGGAATCCTGAAAGATTTATCTACAAGAAACTTACTATTACTTAACCTGAAAAGCTAAAAGCTTGGGGGGTCGGTGGGGAGAAGAGGATATAAGGCCTATTTGAAAATTGAAAACGTAGTTACAAATTAAGAGATATTCTTTCTTTTAATCTTCTTTTTTCCAGTTATTAATTTAAGCATCAGAAAATGACAGTATATTAAAGTTGAAAGGTCTTTACGATTTTCTCTTTCAATCCCTGAATTTGACGACACAAAAGTAAGGCCTGGGGAGGACAAAGGACTTAACCAAATATCAATGGTAACAAGTTTAATACTAAAACCTCTTTATTCCATAATTGCAGCAAATATAAGTAATAGAGCCTGAGGACTGCTAGAAGAAAATAATAGAACTAATTTAGTATGGAATAAACCTGACTCTTTCTTTTTATTATTATCTTAACTGGTTCTCACACCTAAGGACAAATATCAACTATTTGGAACATTGAATAACATCAAGTGTCTTATTCCAATGTTCCTTTAAAAAACAGCCCACATTATTGTTATTACACATGGAAAGGTTCTCTAGTACCTTAAAAGTTAAGGTACTGCTGAAAGTTGCTCATTTTAGGTATTGGATAGAATTAGATGCAGAATAGTATCTGGCTTTAGAAATGTACACACCTTACCTGCACAATTAATAGATCCCTCAAATATGTGTCTATATTGTCATGTTCATTCTAAGTACAACAAACATTGGTCAACAAGATCAAATAAAATATTTTTAAAGGAGAAAATAGTCTTTCTAGAAGAGAATAACACAAAATAAAATTGCTATTTTCTTTCAAGCCAGTTGATGTCACTCTATAAAATAAAGCCATAATTATGATAAAAACTAAAATAAACTTCTTAATCTTATACGTCAATAATTTTTCACTCATACACATTTGGTCATGAATGAAAAGCTGTCCTTTCAATCTAGATCATTTCTCATGGGTCTTGGCTATTCTGACGCAATGGCAGTCAGAGTGATTATGTTACCACTGTTCTGGCAGTTAGTTGCTCTGTTTATTACCGAGGGCACAACTGATCTGATACATTGTCAAGTTGCAAATCGTTCTGTGTTTGATATCAAAGAATGCCCATCACTTTTCCAAAGTTATTTCTTCAAAGTTAAAATGATATGAACACCATGAAAATTTTTTCCCTTTTAACCAGTGCTTCTCAACTAGGGACTTTGCTTCCCCCTCCCCCATCCCCTGGACATTTGACCATATCTGGGGACATTTTTGATTGTCACAACTGAGAGGGGGGTAGGGGGGTGTGGGATGCTCCTGACGTTAGAGGTCGGGGATGCTGCTAAGCCTCCTACAATGTACAAGCCAGTCCTCCCACCCCGCCCGCCCCCACCATCATCCTAACAAGGAATTATCTGGTCCAAAATGCCAACAGTGCTGAAATTAAGAGATCCTGCTATAAGTCAATGAGAGGGCTTCTGCCAGGAAAGTACTTCAGGGCAGCTAGAAGAGCCACAGGCACTCTGCACCTCATAAAATTGCATTAATAAAACAACTTTACTTTCTTTTGTAAATCATACGTTGCTCTCTCCTGATTTGCTACCCACCCCCAAATTTCTTTCATACACCATGAATGAGTCCAAACAATAGTTTTCTCACCCTGCATACATACTACTGCAACAAAAGTGAAAACAAAAACTATAATTGGTGTTTTTTTGCTGAAGCTAGTTTGACTTAGATTTCAGTTACATGAAACCAAAAGTCTTGACAAATTTGAGACAGCAAAGAAATTCAGACAAATACAGAAAGTAAAAAAACTTAAGGTCATTTGGGCTGCACTGAAAGAAAACAAGAACAAAATAGTTAAAGGCAATGCATTCCTAAAAGCACTAAAAATTGCCGTAAAGATTTGTTTACTTTTTCTGATATTAGTCACAAAGAAAGGCACACTCAATGATGCTCCTCTTAGCAAGTTTATTAAGAGATGACTCCAGCCTCAACCTGTGCTTCCTCAGCAGAGAGCAGGGATGGATGAGGAAGGGATTTCAGGAGAAAGCGAGTAGCACTCAAGGGGACCCCAAGACTTCTGGAAGTCCCTTCTGCACAAAACTTTGATTTAAAAAATGGCTCGTTCACCATCACGTGGTAAGGGAGAAAATACAAATAGGGCAGAATTAACCTTCATTGCTTGGTTAAGGTAATGTTTGCCAGGTTTTTCCACTATAAAATTACTATATTTCCCTTTCCTTACTCTACTTTTTGGAAGCAAGTTGTTAAGTCCCCAATCAAGGGAGGGAGAGTAGGATTAAGCTCCACCTCATATATAAAAATCATATAGAAGGATTGGAAGATAAAATGCAGACATTTCCCATAAAGTAGAAACAAAACCAAAACATATGGAAAATAGGAGGAAAAGATAAAATTAGAGAATCAGTCCAGGAGATCATTAAATCTAGCCCACTCTCTGGGTAGTGGTGGTAAAAATTAAGCTCCTCCTGGGAGGGAGTATCTACATAAATTATTTGGAATTCTTTTCTTTTTTTTTTTTTTAAGTCTGTTTTCCCCCATTGATTTATTTATTCAATCCTTTATTTAAATCAGTGTAGTAGTTTGGTATTGTTTATGAATTCCAAAAATAGATATTGGATTATGTATATTAACTGGGTTGTTCCTCTGGGCATATTAGATTGTATTGGATTCAGAGGTTTCACTTTTACTTGATTAAATTAAAATTAGGGCTTTGATTTGGCCAGTCAATAGGACGTTGAGTCCCAGCCCCCTTGGTGGGTGGGGACTCACAGAGAAAACTACACAGCAGAGGAGTTAGTTGAAGTTTTGAGCTGGAGCCCCCGAGAAGTAAATACACAGAGAAGCAGATACGGGAGGAAAGAAAGAATGCTCCATTAGACACGGCAGAGGCCCTGGGAAGAGAGAGGGACCATTTGCCTGGTAGTTTACAGCTGGTCTTGTGGAGAGAACAGACATGCTAAGCCCAGAGAGGAATGAGCCCCCAGAGAGAGATGTGATTTATCCCAGCCTACAGCTGATATTGGAAGAAGCTGGAACCACGGAGCCTTAGGAGGAAGAGGGAGGCTGAACCCTTGCAGATGTCGGCAGCCATCTTGCTCTAACACATGGCAACAGACTTTGGTGAGGGAAGTAACTTAGGCTTTACGGCCTGGTAACTGCAAGCTTCTACCCCAAATAAATACCCTTTATAAAAACCAACAGATTTCTGGTATTTTGCATCAGCACCCCTTTGGCTGACTAATACAATCAGTATGGGCTCATGTATGTTTATTTTATACTTTGGGTGATAATCCAATACTACATTATTCATTTTTTTCCTCAGATTCATCCAGCTTTGGTCATTGGGTGCTCTTTCGGGGGCAACTTTGTCCTCTTCACATGCCCCCCATCCTTTTGTGCTTTTTGAGCACTTCCTTACTGCAAGATGCTCCAGGATCATCTTATATATTCCCTGCCCCAGCCCTAGAACCATCAATCTCTTCAAAGAGTCCCAGTTTCTTTTATTGGAGAATAGTATTTAGAAACCAATATCTGGGTGCTGGGCGTGCTCATTGCTACTGGAATGCCATTGCTCCTCTCAGCAGAAAGATACACACACACACACATATATGCTAACCCATGTGTACATATATATCTATAATTATTTGTATATTTATCCATCTATATATTTTTCATTAAGCTAAACATGGGTTCCTACTGATATCTCAGACTTTAATCCAGTACTGCAGGGTTACTTTTAGTCTTGCTTTGTTGATTATCTGTAACATCCCTCTCTAACAGTGAGAAATCTGGCTCCCACCATCTGCCATCTATTTCCTTATTTGTTCCATCCAGTATACATGTAAAGCAGTTTCAGAATTGTTAACCTGTACCCTTGTGAGAAATATTTGCTAACTACAGAAGACTGTTTATGTGCAGTTCCTTTTGTCTTTAGTCTTACAAATTTCTAATCAAAATGCTGCTTTCAACAAATGCTTCTTTGTACCTTTGGGGTTTTTTGGCAGGGGAGGGAGGCAGGGAAGATATGCTTTACAATATATGCCCTTGATTTTATTTATCTGATGTCAAGCTAAATAGAATAGAAATCACAATATATATCAGAAACAAGTTACAACTTCTAAGCTGCAAAAGAGATCTTCTGAGTTAGATATGTAGAATTGTGTGTATTTACAATTCTTTTTTTTTTTTTTAAGATTTATTTATTTATTTATTTATCCCCCCCTTGCTGCTTGTGCTTGCCGTGTCCATTCGCTCTGTGTTTTCTCCATGTCTGCTTATCTCCCCCTTGCTGTGAAGTCCAGCTGCATCAGCCTACTGTGCCGCGCAGGCTGGCCTGCCCTCACAAGGAGGCCCCAGGAAGCGAACCCGGGGCCTCCCATATGGTAAATGGGAGCTCTATCCATTGAGCCACACCCGCTTCCCGTATTTACAATTCTTAAAGCTAAATAAATCTAACAATAATAGTGTGTGTGTTTTAAGGATTTTTATGAACTAATTAAGAGAAATGACACTTCTATTAGTGAATATTATCAGGTAACAGTTAATTATTAAGTTTGGAAATTTTTGGATACTGAATGTTGTAATTCTTCAAGAGTCCTTCAATTTAAAACCAACACATTTTTAAACAATAAGATCTTAGATAGACTGTTATCACAGAGATACAAATCCATTGGACAGAAAATCTCCCATGCCCCCTTTCTCCACCCCTTCACTCCTCATGAGCTATGGCTTCCAGAATGTTGGTAGCCAAGCATAATATTGGATGATTTCTCTCTGGGGACTAAGACTTTCCTAAGAGAGAATAACTACAGATACAGTGGCAAGAAGAGAAGGTCCTGAAACTGAAGCGCCGGTCCCTGCCTGAAGAGTCCACCAGTCAATAAGGTTGGCCAGCTCAAACAGAGCCTCTAATTAGCTTTCCAGTGTCTCGCTCTTACATGAAAATGAATCTCCAAAGAGCTCTGGACATTTGAGAAGAGTGTCTAACATGAAATGAGAGACCAAAATAAAGCATGCTGATAAAATTAATTGAGGAAAAACTTGACAATACAGGTAGCATAAAACCTAAAATTAAGCCCGCCTATCAGTGCCCTCACAGATATAGGAAAAAATATTGCATTCATGACAAAGAGGAGGCTGCTATAAATGGGGAACATTTGGGGAACAAAAGTTACATCTCAGAAATTAAAAATATAATAGTAGAAGTTTAAAAATCCAGTTAAAAGCATTGGAAGATAAATTTGAGGAAATTTCCCAAAGAGTAGAACAGAAAGTCAGAGATGGAAAAGTCTGAGATAGATGATCAGTATAGGAGGTCTAATATTCAATGAACAGAAGTTCCAGAAGTAGAGGTCAGAGAAAATGGAAGACAGAAAGTTATCACACACACAAAAATACAATATTTCCAAGATATGAAGGGCAGGAAGAGATTGGAAAAGTTCACTGAGAATCCAACACAATGAATGAAAAGAAACCCATTCCAAAAAATATCGGCATGATACGCAAAGACCTAGGGGTAAAAGGGAATATGTTAAAAAAAAAAAACTTCCAAGGAGAAACAGCGGATCACTTAGAAAGGACAGGAATCAGAATGGCAGCACCCTTCTCAAAGAATGGAAGCTAGGAAACAATGGATCAATGCAATCAATATTTTGGGGGAAAATTAATTCCAGATGGATTTCTATCAAAATCTGAAATATCAGCAGGCATTTATAGACATGCAAGTTCTCAAAAAATTCACAAGCCATGGACTCTTTCTCTGGAACCTATTAAAATGTGTGATCTGCAAAAACAAGGGAGTAAACCAAGAAAAAGGAAGATATGGGATCCAGGAAATAGGGGAATCAACCAAAAGAGAGGTAATGGGGATTCCTAGCATGAAGTGAAAGGAAGACCCTGGAAGACAACTCCAGATTAAAGTCAGATGGAGGATGTCAACAAGAAAAAGGATGGAGTTCACAGATTACCTCATGTGTTGGTGTATTTACAGCTTAGTCAGAGGGACTGGAGATCAATGTGATCGATTCATAGAAAACTAAGTGTGCCAGTTATCAATTTATTGTCTCCCGGTTCCAAATCCACCTGTCTTTGCCCTGTTTTGTGATAATGGAGTTGGATCCTGTAAACCTTTATTTGCCAGAGGTGCAATGTTAGGCTTTGTCAATAGAGGGCACTAGAGGGACACTCTAAGGCTGGAACCAGAGGAAGGGACTGTTACTGCTTCCAGAGCTGATTTTCAGCCCAATGGCCAGGGGATCAGGGTTCGGAGGCTCATTAGTGCTCTCCTCAGGAGTCCTCATGGGCCGTAATCCACACCCTTCAGCAAGTTCTCCATCACCGAAGTGACTGCTCCTATGGACCAGTTCAGTTCAGAAACTCTCACATCCTCCGGCAAGCTTCTTCGCAACTCAGTAGACTCCTGTAAACCAGTTCTAGTCTGCAGCCTCCACCTTCTATTTCTCCTACACCCAGCAGGCTATTTCTACAGACCATCTCTGCCCCATGCCCTCTGAAAGTTGTGTTGTGTTGTGTTGTTCATTTGTTTGTTTGTTTTTGCCACCAGTGGCAGCCCTGCCCTCACCAAAGAGGTCTGCATCTCAGCCTAGGCTGGGGGCCCTCTTCCGAGGTATTGGTTCCTCCTTGTTCAGGCTCCCTCAGCCCTAGAGGGATTAGCTGCTTTCTGCATTTGCTGCTTCTGAACCCATCAGGACCCCCTCTACCCCTTTCAGTAGTTAAACACCTTTACCTAGTTAACAATTCTTTATATTAAGATTTCTCTGGGGAAAAAAAAAAGATTTCCCTGGGGAAGCAGATGTGGCTCAAGCGATTGGGCTCCCGTCTACCATATGGGAGGCCCCAGGTTCGATTCCTGGGGCCTCCTGGTGAAAGCAAGCTGGCCCGTGCTCCGCAGAGAACTGATGGCGCACACTCCGTGGAGAGCTGAGCTGGTGCAGCAAGATGACACAACAAAAAAAGGAAGATGCAGAGGAGAGACAGTGAGAGATGCAGCAGACCAGGAAGATGAGGTGACTCAAGCAATTGAGTGCCTCTCTCCGACACCTGAGGTCCCGGGATCAGTTCCTGGTGCCTCCTAAAGAAAAAGATGAGACGATAAGACAAGCAGACACAGAAAGAACACACAGTGAATGGACACAGAGAGCAGACAGTGAGCATAAACAACAACAAGGGGGAGGGGGATAAAAAAACAAAACAATAGAAAGCATTAAAAAATTTTTTTAAAGGCACTAAAAAATAAATAAAAAGATTTCCCTGTTCCAATTACTGGTGTGTTTCTGCTTCCTGAAAGGATCCTGGCTGATACACTAAGCAAACAAAAAGGAGAACAATTATTAATTCAATTTTAAAAAGTTGTTTAAGAAAGTAAATTTCATCATAGTATACTTTGTGGCTATGTAAATAATATTTGCATAGTCATAATGGTGTAAAAACTGAATAGTGATCTTACACTAAACACCAAATATCTGTAAGAAGCTAAGCGAAGCAAAGAGAAGAGAGAAGAAATCTACCTCCACAGAAGGAAATCCCTGGAGCACTGTCTAAAATGTAAAAGCTAAGACATGATAGTATAAACATGTTATTTAGCACTATGGGGACAGATAACAGAAGATCAAGGTGATTCTCCCCAAGGGAAATTGGAGATAGGAAGAGTGAGACAGGATTTCTATTTTCCATTATAATCCTAGTAGTACTGCCATATTTTATAGATTCTAAGACACAACCTTTTCTTCATGTTTTAACATCTGTGAAATTGGTATAGATCTTTTAATCTATGGTCTCTTACAATTAAACTAGCAGCATTTTTATCTTCCTTATGTTTCTTAAAATAATACTGTCTTTTTTTTTAATGATAAAATTTATTATCTTTGAATGCTTTTTTTTTTATTGTGGGTAAAAATCAAAAATTTTCACAATACATACCAATATTTGTAAGATGATATATAAATATATATGCATATATGTGCATTTGCTTACGTAAATGTTATTATATATATATATATATTTTTTTTTTAAAGGTGCTTAGATTACCTAATTATTACTCAGAAATTACAGGGATTCCCATGTTCCCCACCTCCCACACCTCCCACAACATCCCACACCAACATCCTTCATCAGTGTGGCACATCACCTGCAATGGATATACACATCCTGGGGCCTTGCCACCAAGCATAGACCACATTTCA